>JBAMJV010010044.1:0-42381 GCA_037951105.1 Echinarachnius parma
GATTGTCCCCCGATCCCTTTGTCATTATGTATGTTTGGTTCCATTCTTATCGCCCAAAAATACAAAAGCTCCCTACTGTGGGAGGGGGACACCCCTCCCACGCTCGGTCGCTTCGCTTCCTCGCAATGTCTCCCCTCCACTTTTGAGAAGTTGTTGACGCCCTTGCTCAGTTTCATGGGAGACCAATGCCCTAGACTATATCGATGGCTCTATAGTATAGGATCACGTGGATCCATCTCATGCAAGGCTCAATCTTATCCTCGCTATGCCCTTTAAAAATACGTACGTTACGAGTAGGTTCACTTTTTTATACAATTGTAACACCCATGATAGGAGTTGCAAATGTCTGAAATCTAAAAGCTTCAGGGGGCTCCGCCCCCTGGACCCCCATTATTGTCCCCAAATGTGGGTGCCCCCCAAAGTCAGCCCTAGACTATATCGATGGCTATATAGTATACAGGATCACGTGGACCCATCTCATGCAAGGCTCAATCTTTTCCTCGCTATGCCCTTTAAAAATACGTTACGAGTAGGTTCACTTTTTTTATACAATTTTAACACCCATGATAGGAGTTGCAAATGTCTGAAATCTAAAAGCTTCAGGGGGCTCCGCCCCTGGACCCCCATTATTGTCCCCAAATGTGGGTGCCCCCCAAAGTCAAGTCTTCGAGCCATCAAGACACTTTCAATGAGCGCATAATAAAAACTTCCGGGCATGCCAATGTGGGGCTCTTTTTAAGCCCCCCCCCCCCCCTCAACAGACGGCCCTCCACTTCTTTCTTCTCTTTTTTCTTTGTGGGGGAGGGGGGGCAGCAGCCCTCGTCCCACTTCCGATGCCTATGTGTAATGGCCCTAAGTATAGTATTACTACTCTTCCCTCGCCACCCGCCCCCCCCCCCCAAAAAAAAAAAAAAGAAAAAAAGAAAGAAAAAAAAAGGAAAATGAAAGGGTCGGATGAAGCCAATATGCTCATACACCCTAGGACATTATTCATTCACTTTACCATACAATTGCAAAAACGCACATACACACATCACACACACAAACAAACATATTTTATACACGTATAGTGCATAAACAGACACACACACATGCATAAACGCACACGCACATACACAAACACGCACACACAAACGCATGAACGCATGAACACACACACATGAGCTTCCAAAAGGCGCTAAATCCACTATTTTAACTTTGGAGACTGGAAAGCAGGTTTCTTTGACAAACTTTGCACACATGCCTATGACAAAAAAATAGAAGTGGATTTAGCGCCCTTTTGAACTAAGCTCTACTAAACACACGATATGTATATTCATTTAATGCATATTAATGTAAGTTTGTACAAAGATTATTCTGTTGGTTTCAAATAAAAAGTGTAACAGTATTATAATAAGAAAATCATGAAGTAAACATATTTGTTTAGT
Organism: Echinarachnius parma; assembly: GCA_037951105.1. Lineage (NCBI taxonomy): Eukaryota > Metazoa > Echinodermata > Echinoidea > Clypeasteroida > Echinarachniidae > Echinarachnius > Echinarachnius parma. The sequence goes on from JBAMJV010010044.1 coordinate 1,428, forward strand.
CATCAATCCTTTAATAAATTAATCAAAAATACATTTTTGTAGAACAATTATGGAAATCTCATGACGTAATTTTATCGCTTGCTGAAAACCACTTCTGAGGGCCTGACAAGCGGTGCGAGTTTTCCGCTCTCAAGCATGCATCCAGGAGATTTTTTATCAGTGTTGACACTTTCTTATCACTTGCCCCTCTCTCTATGATAGCACTGGGCCTCGGGGGGGGGGGGGGGGGGGGGGCAGTAAACACAGCTGGGATTGTTGACAGTAGTGACAAAACTGTCAGAAACTGATAAGAATGTGACCGAGTTGATTACCACGATGGTGGAAATCAAACTAACGACAGAATCACCTAATGTCACTCTCTTGAAATATAAGCAAGTACGTACAATTCATAATAATAACAATAATTTGAAAAAAAAACAATAGAAAACATAAGGGGGCATTTTTGAAAAAAACAAAGAAATACATAAGGCGTGCCCCCCGATCATTTTGCGTGCCCCCCCCCCTCCCCCCAATCAGTCCGACCACGCTACGCCACTGGCTGATGCTATAAGATATTGTCTGTCTAATCTGTCCAGACGATATGATATGGCTCTCATGGTCGATTTCCAAATGTTCTCCAGGTGCTGCTTCATGGTGACATGCTGGTCCAGATTTAATATCAATATATTTTACATAATAATGCGCATTATCAGTTGGCTTATACAACGGTGTCCCTTTCAGTTACAGATTTTACTTCAGTCTAGTTTTTCAACATAGTGGAGTGTATTCCTGTTGAAACGAGTACTGCCACCTAGTTGCATAAAATTGTTACAGAATGTGTGTGGAGTTGCATCTCTCTCCTGCCACCCAAGTTGTCACTAGAGTAGTACATGATGTGCTTTTGGTAGTGATGAGCGATGTCATTGGCTCTAAGAACATGCTGATCCCACCTGTAGGAATTAATGCAAGAAAGAAAGAAACAATGACTAGAAGTTGTGTTTGAAATATCCTCTTACATTTAAAATGTCAAAATAAGTATTACAGTGGGGTAGTTATATTGGGGGCTAAGTGTGTGTCCTCCTATAATGAGCTTTTTAAAATTGAATGTCAAAATATTTTTATCAAAGTGGGGGTCAAGTCAGGGAGCGCATGTCTCCAAATAATTTGATAAAAACAATGACAAAAAGAGTGCCCCCCTCCCCAAAAAAAAGAAGAAAGAAAATAATAATTACACATCCCTCCCCACCCTATGTAACTGGAATACAAGTTTCAGAGTGAGTGGTTGACATCAATTTAAATCACTCGTTAAGTCAGACAAGGTAACCAAATCTCTGCGAATAGTAATCTGTACTCCCCCCCCCCCCCCCCCTCACACTTCCTCTTTATGAGCGTTTGGGTGTAATACAGATCGCCTGTAAGTATTTCAACAACAGAAATGCACAGAAAATGGAATTAATGAATACTATCATAGAGTCTAACTGGAAATACTTTTTTATCATTCTATTTACATTGATACCTCCAAATTTCATTAAATTAAATTCAACTAAATTTTCTTTGATTTCACTCTACTCATTAAATTTGACAGCAAGTATAAGTTTTAAATTGCTTAAGGAAAAATTGCTTTACTATTAATTTTTCTCAAATCAATAAAATTTCCAAACTAACAAAACTCCTATGTCCTAACAAAACCCCTAATTATTATTCCTAGCACTAAACCTTTAACAGTAATAAAGCAACAACAGATTTTGGATCAACTGTCACCAGATCAAATGTTTCAGAAAAGATAGTCATACCTTATTAATGTTATTGTCCTTTCTGCTCCACTGAAGCACCGAAGAACTGATCTCATGCTGTCACAAGTTCCATGATCTTGCATCATTAGTCCTGTTTTTATGAGAAAAGAGAAAATAACTAAAATTTAATTATCAAGTGAACTCAATTGAAAGATAATAATGGACATGGTTAACACAACAACATTCTATACCAACAGTATTTTACCAACAAAATTCAATTAATGCAGACATGCAATCAATATACAAATCGTCAACTTCATCAAAATCTGAATTTAAATCATACCTATAGCATATCTTTTTTGTTTTAATACCCCAACACATACAATGTGTATTAATTTTAAATAAATAAAAAAAACATACCCGGCAGTAAAGCAGTTATCCCCATGCTCACCAGGGTGTGACAGAACTAAGTACATCAGTAACCAAGTGGTAATGGCACTAGCAATATTTCTGCTACATCTATATTACTTAAAAAATGAATTACTGGATTATATTTCAAATAATGTGTTAAGAGGCCGAGCACACTAGCCTACCCATTTCCATTAATGTGGAGAATAAATTGTTAATTGTGATTGTACTAGGTGGGCCCTGTGCTATCTGGCTACTATTGTAGGCAATATGACTAGCCAGGTATAGCCCACGCTTAAACCATGTTACATTGGTGATGAGGGCTAGCCTAAAAATCCATTGTTAAATTCATGGTTACATAAAGCTGGACAATTCAACCACTCCATTCAACCAACTTTGCATATCTCTAAAAATTGCAAGATCAATTACCTTAAAAAGATAAGCCAACACTAGAACCATTGGGGCACCCAGGAACAGCATGGAAGGCCAGAGTCGGACGGAGTAACATGTAGGACTAGTTTACACTGGTTGGGCTAACCCAGGCAAGTACAGCGCTCAGCAGAGCCAGTGTCTTCCTACAGCAAGTAGAAAAAAAATATATATATGTTTAGAAACATTTTAAAAACGAATTACAATTTTCGAATTTTATGTTTGTATAAAAAGGAAAGTTTTCTCTATGAAATACACCAAAGTCAAAACAACTTGGAACAAAATCAATGGCTTCTCAAAAGTCAAAATGGTTCAAAATTTGACTTTCCCACCATTTCATGATCAGAAACAAGAAGAATAACTATTCAGCGGTATCGTTTTAAACATAAATCACGGTACTACTACTAGGCTGAGCTTGGGCTAGCCGGCTAGTACTACTAGGCAATAGGACTAGCCGGGTATCCCAAACCCATTGCTGATGTGGGCTAGCCTAAATACAGTTAAGGCGTTAAATCCATGGTTACATACATTTAAAACTTAACAATTCAAGCATCCAATCAACCAACTTTGCCAATTTCTTAAAATTGTACAAACAAACAATTACCATGAAATGATGAGCTAGCACCGAAAGCATAAGGGCACCCAGGGGCCAGGAACAGACTGCAGGGAAGGCCAGAGAGTCCGAAATTAATGGATGGGGTTCAGCATGCACAGCCAAAGTAAGACGTGTAGAAATATTTGACACTGGTTAGGGAACCGGCCGGCCAGGTACTACATTCAGCAGAGCCAGAGTGGAGAAGCTTGATTCTTGAATCTTTCCAGTGACTTCCTATAGTCTATACCTACATAATAAAGAAAAGGAAAAACAATGTTATGTTTGTATGGAAATGTAATGTTTTCTGTATGAAAATATTAACCATATCCTAACCCACAAGTAGACTGTGTGCAATGCCAATGGACATTCAAAGTAAGACTAGATTTCTGCTGATTTTACGGAACAGTGGCTAAAAGCCATGTAGGGTCAGTAATAATTTTGAGCCCTGTTTATGATAAATTGAAACCCAAAAGTGTTTATGCTTAGGCCAAAGCCAAAAGTAGTCCGACCTAAGGGTAAACATTTCAAATTGAAGAAATGATTTTCTGTCATAAATAATAGGAAAGGTGAGTATCTTCAGTTTCTGGAACTGTGTTCAGCTAAGCATATGGTCTCTTGGATTTGCTGTAACACACTTTAAATAATGGAATTATGGAATTTTGTAAACATTGTTTTCTTCCAGAATTAAAGAAGTGTTTTGGGATAGCTCATGCATAGGACAATTAATTGTACCACACAAATTTTGCATAATACTGCCCTCTTGCGATGGGATGGAATTCAATCCAGATTAAAGGGACTTAGTAACATTGTCCAAATCCTCAAAATAAAATTTTTATTCTAGCGGTTCCCTTATAGTCTTGTTGTATTCGTATTAACAATAAAATCATGGGACAGGTTTCGGTTTTTCAAATTTCCCTTTCGTTACAAAGATATGTATGATTGAAGTATTCAGATAAGAAAAACTCCGGGCGAGCGAGTTTTTCTTCCGTGTACAAAGTGAGTGCAGTGAGTTACTGAATATCACTTTGCATTTTCGCTCATTATACTTGGCCATACAATGTCCATTTGACTTGAATTTGTCACACAATACCCTGTGGACATATGAGATAACAACAATATACATTGCACCAACCATTCATCACTTTTTGCACATGTCAACAAAGTTACTAGATCCCTTTAAACATATATTTGTATTTAATGCCATTATTTTCTTTCTTTTGTATACATTTAGGGTATAATTGAATGGGAATATGATACAGTTTCATGTATTTTTGCTTTAAAATGAACTAATTAGTTAAGTAAATTAAAATTATTTTGTGAGGAAAATACTATATTATTTTAGTGGGAACCCTGCTACATATGCTATGTACAGCAATGTTTTCACACTATGTATGCACAATTTTTTTCTTCACATTTTCACTGAATTAAATGAACTTTAAAGGGTGACTAAATTACAAACGCATGTTGACTTTTGTTGATCTGTAATAATGAATATATCACATATCTTTTGACTATTTGATGTACATTTTTGTCATATTTGTTATATTATTTTTTCTAGTACGGTACTTTTATTCTACCTGCTAAGCTTCACCGCTAAAAAAACCTTCCAGAAGCAATTGACTTTTGTGACATCATATACCATTCAACCATCAGTCAGCTAGATGAACAAAAGACATTGGTAATTCCCTTCCTATATCAACTGACCACCTGTTCACAATAGTATTGCATGTTTTATACAATGCCCACTCACCATGAAAAGAAGGGTTTCAATGAAAACATCCAATGCTAATGCAATAAGGTACTTAGTGGGTGAGAACATATATTTTGTTCATGTTTATCTAGCTAACTGATGGTTGAATGGTATTATGATGTCACAAAAGTCAATGATGGAGGGTTTTTTTAGGGGTGGAGCTTAGCAGGTAGAATAAAATTAATAGAAAAAATAATATTAAAAAATATGACAAAAGTGTACATCAAATAGTCAAAAGATATGTGATGTATTCATTATTACAGATCAACAAAAGTCAACATGCATTTGTAATTTAGTCACCCTTTAAATCCAAGCAGCAAAACATAAAGAAAGTTGATATCTGATAACATTAATAAATCTTGAAACACAACTAAAAATACAAGGGAAAATGCCTTTTGTTCTGTACATGCTCCGATGGGTGGAATTTGTAATTTTCTTTTTTGTTTATACTGATATAAATATTAATCATAATTTGTAATTGGCCATCAGGTGAAATAAAAGTTTAAAATGGCAAAATAATTCACGAGGGATTGAAAATTATTGCAATCTAAAAATTTGACAATGATAGATATCTTCATACTAAAGGGGCATTTGAAAAAATCTAACCCTATTCTATTCTTCTCTTGCCATATGCCAAACAACACGGTAGAAGAGAAATGTGGAAGCTCAAATTAATTTGTGGAGTTAGTCACTTTACCTTTAAAGGCATGCCTGTAAAGTGTCTAACTCCACGAAAAAAACTTGGAGCTTCCTCGTTTCTCTTCTGCCGTGTTGTTTAGCTTATGGTAAGAGAAGAATAAAATAGGGTTAGATTTTGTTTAAATGTCCCTTTAGTATGAAGATAATTATCATTGAAAATCATTATTTGAAAAGCGTTGCCAACGCTTTAAAAAAAAAGTACAATTGTCCTAGCTGAATACGTCCGGCCAGCGAGCTAGCGTGGGAAACATTCCGCCCGATTGAACTTTGAGCCGAGTGAGCGCAAATTCCATGAATTCTTCACCGTCTGTAAACATGCACGGGTGCGGATATCGTCAACGAATGAATATTACTGCTACAAATGTACGATAGGCCATCAGTATTCGGTGATAAAATATGAACTCAATATTCGCTTTTTTCACTAGGTAAACAGTGTTCGTTTTCTTTCAAACTTTCACAATTTCAATTGTATTTTACAATGATATTGATGTAGGATTGAAGTCTCAAATGTCTCTTTCGGCAGAATTTTACACTTTACAGGCATGCCGTTAACTAAGAAATATTTTTACAGTAATCGATTCCTAACCTGCATACAGGCATCCATTACGAAGAGTTGATAAGCAAATTATCCCCTTCCCTACAGCAGTTGATCTTGAGCCTACTAAAAAATGGAAAAATATAAAAAATAAATAATACAAAAATTAAAAAACATTGGGCCCCCCCCCCCCCCTCCCCATAAAAAAATTAAAAATCAAATCAGTCTAACCTCACCTAAGTTACAAACTCAGTACTCAAACAATATCTAATTGTGACACCACACTAATGAATGATGTATGATGCAAGATATTTCTGCCTACTGTAGATATTCTGTGGATGATTTCAAGAAGTATTCCCCACGGTATGTGCGATGAATTTAGAAGTAGAAGCAAAAGAAAATTGAACAGCTCTTTTGCACACAATCTTACTCTTAGCTCCCAATGGATGCCTTGAAATTGTGGGGCTCGTATGGACATCGCAAGATAGTAGATACTCTTACGATAAATTTTAAGAGACTGTCCATCTTTTGCAAGCCAAATTTCAAAAGTTGTGAGGTTATTGTCTTATACAGAAAGAAAATGCAATTTAATAGCATGCCTGAAACAATTAGGGCTTGAAATCTCTTTTCGTGGAGTTATAGACCTAAAGATAGTAAAACGTCACAGCCATTTAATTGTGCATTATACTTGTATAATTATTTGTAAAAATAATAAATAATAATAATAATAATAATATACACTATTTATATAGCGCCTAATATGATTGATGATCATCTCTAAGTGCTTTACGATGATATTATTACCCCGGTCATAGGATACAATGCAAACCAGCACACATTGTGTGCACCATCTCCACTCCCTGTAACTCCCTACAACTTCATGTAATTGCAATATTTGCAACGGCAATGTTCACAGCTAGTGCGCGCTGGTACGGTGTACAAGGAAGGCATGGTAACTACCATACGCAGTGCTCAAAATTAGCATAGGCCAGCTGGCCCGGGGCCACTAAAAATTAGCTTCGGGCCACCAAATTTCATTGATCCTAAATTCTACTGGCCCGATCGGGCAAGCAAATGTAACAGAATTTGTTATGTTTATCCTTGGACCTTGTTTTGGGCCAGCAGGTATAGGTTTCGGGCCACTAGAAGTTGACAAATCTTGTTTTTACTTGCCCGACCTGCATTTGCCGATCCGGTTATTTCTAGTTTGTCACCCTCAGTACTTTTCCAGTGATTTTCCGCCACGTGGCTAATGCATATTCATATATATCTTCACTCGTGCGTTTATTCAGCCAATCACGCACCGCTATTTCGCCAGCCGCGCATTTCGATTCTCACATGGTTTTCTTCAGTTGCACCACTCCGATTCCATCTCTCGTCGAGTCAACACGCTCTCTATTCTTCTCTCCGGTTTCGATGCACCTTTTGTATGGCACGTCAGCTTTTACTCTGCCGTCACCGGCGGGCTGGCAGTCTTCTAGCGGAACGTTTTAGTCATGGCCGACACGGGCACCTGATTCTCCGCTGGCAGCTGCTAGCCGCACCGCGCCGCTACCTACGGCACATACATCATCCATTCCAGCTCATCCACCTTCGCTGGTCTTGTCACTCTTCGAATAGGCCGACGTCTTTTATCAAGCGATTCACTGCTTTGCTTCAGACCGGCCGGCTTCGATTACATCACAGCATTTCTTCTCTTCTTGGCCGCCGACGTGATCTCGAGAGCAACTCACTATCTCCTCGTCGAGTGCCGCATCTCTCCTCTTCTCTTCTCGTCCGCGAGCTGCTACATCTTCACGAGCGTCATATCTGCGTCGACATCGCGTTCTTCACAGCTCTTCAGCTACGATAGCGAAGACGCGTTTCCGCATCCAAGTCTCCGCCGCATCATCGCGTGAGCCCCTTCCTTCGTTCTTCAAACTCACACCTTACTTCTGGACTTTCAACACCATTTATCGTGAGCATTATTTATTCACTACATTTATCTATGTCTCGCATTTAATGTCATCATTGGCCAATGTTACTCCGTGCAATACCGTTTATTCATTCATCGTCATTCTGATTTCATATGCAGTCACATCTGTGATCTGGTTTATTTATTTCTGTATTAAACATACGAAAAGGGAATTTGCTTTCTCACTTGTGTTTTATTGTCTACAACCTTGCTTCCTCGTAGCTAAAATATTTAAAGTGATTTACGTTGTGTGATCAGTGAACACGCCTTACAATTCTTTCACAATCTACACCCCACACATACGTATTTCTACAGTAACTACCATACGCAGTGCTCAAAATTAGCATAGGCCCGCTGGCCCGGGGCCACTAAAAATTAGCTTCGGGCCACCAAATTTCATTGATCCTAAATTCTACTGGCCCGATCGAGCAAGCAAATGTAACAGAATTTGTTATGTTTATCCTTGGACCTTGTTTTGGGCCAGCAGGTATAGGTTTCGGGCCACTAGAAGTTGACAAATCTTGTTTTTACTTGCCCGACTGGGCCACAAAGCAAAAATGTTAATTTCTAGCATTGCCATACGTAAACATTAATGCGCCACCCTATGACCTTCGAAGTGATATTTCACATAAAATAATTATTTCCTTATCGTAAACATGGATTGTTTTCCTTCATGAACTCACACAGCAGAATGAACAAATAAGTCAAGATTTCATCAGTTACGAATGTTGAATGTCGTGGCGCCATGCGAGAGTCAACAGTTTAATATCTAACTACTGCTTGTGTAATACTAATAGGTTCCTTGTTTACCCTCCACCGCGCGCCCCCATATCATTTGAAAAGCCAAATATACTCGTACTCCCTAAACTAAGAAAAAATGGTACCACGTCCACTGTATGCAGAATTTATTAAGCCTTATTTCAATGTAAAATTCAAACTTTTTACTTCCGTGGTTCTGGAATGAGCGATTGATGAATGGGGTAGGTACTATTTCGTTGCCCGAACGATATACATACGGGATAAAATTAAGCATTTGGTCATGTCACTTTCATAATCATATATTCAATTTTTTGTTAGTTTTAGCAGAACAACGATAGCTAGTATACTATTAAAAAGGAAATGTTCCCAAGGATTTCACAGATCCAAGCCAATTAGTTGAAAAGACATCAACAAATCTGAAATTTATCGTGAAACTCGACCCGTTCAAGTGAGTAGTGCGCCGATAGACTGGCGCCTGGTTACGTTCGGTAACGGGGAGCGGATACCCCGCCGAGCTGCCGGGTGCGCTCCGCAGACAAAAGCCGGTGTGCGGGTTCACGAGCAGGTCTACCTTCCGAATGAATAGAGTTGAACTGTATACAAATTATACACATTTACTGTTTGAAAATGTTACTTATAACTCTGAGAACACTCTATTTAATAAAAATACAGAAAATATAGTTTTATCAAAGTTAATTTTACCTTAATTCAAGCATTCAATGCTGGAAGCTCCGTCACTAATAAAGGCGTCATGTCAATGCCGGCTGCGCGCGATGTGCCGTACGCGAGCTGGTGCAAAATTTGGACATTAGGTGCATATATCCTCGAAAAAACGCAGTTAAAATACAAATTCGGGAAAAAATCACAATAATTAGTAAGAAAATACTACTGAGATGCCAGGAAATAAAAATGGCATGACTTTGAACTTTTAAAAACATAAATTTTAAACAACAAATTTAGGGGGCGAGCCGTCCAAGAATTTAGGGGCGAGCCGTCCAAGAATCTAAAAATCGGCAAAAAAAAACAGGGGGCGAAGTGTCCAAAGTGGGGGCGACTTGGTAGGGGGCGACCTGACAGTGGGCGACCCGTCATGGTTAGCATAATTATAGCGAAAGCGTATTTAGCATACCCAGGCTAAGCTGCACCAGGAAAGAAAGCCATCAAAAGGCCAGCGCAAAAGTTCAGATTTTCACCTTACTTCAACAAATAATCTGCAAAATGTTCAGCACCATCTCAAGAGCCATCTTCCCACGTTCAGGTAGACAATATATTTATGTAAATTATGTTTTTAAATTCCATGTATTTTAGAGTTAGTCGAATTTCTTGTTAATGTATGCCTGTTCAAATTTCAGTGTGAGTGCTGCTTGTATGTGAATGCAATGTGCATGATAAAAATTCATGTGAACTGATAATTTTACATTTTTGGTAAATGTCAATTTATTTAAGAAGTTCTTGACTTTGTCTTTGAACATGTTGAAGACTTTGTCGTTGCTTTGTCTTTGACTTTGGCTTTGAAGTTTTAAATTGAAGAACAAAATTTCTGCTGTATGACTATGAATTATGATTGATGATGGGGCGTCGAAGTTCGCGCACATAACTTTTAACGCCAACGGAAAGAAATACACTGATGTTTATCATGATTCTTATACCAGTTTATACAGAATTATATTCTGTAGCAAAATGAACATGTTTTCGTTTTGAGATTGCTCGATGTATTCGATCTAGTATTTGGTCCGGTTTTTTAAACCCTTTCATAAATTGCTTTTAAAAAAGTGGCATCGAAGTTTGCGCGCAAATTTTCCCATTCATTTGTACGCGATTTTTTGCAGCTGTTGTAGCTTTATTTTCTGCATTTTACAGCATAGTTTACAGCCATTTTTCAAGCACGCTCAAAGCCAATAGGAAATTAACTGCGCGAACTTCAATGCCGCGCAAACTTAGATGCCCTGACCATACTTTTAATTTACTTTAAATATTTTCACTTTCATGTCATTGTCATTTAACTTTTTAGCCTCTGTAGAAGATTCTGCTAGGTTTGGGATGGAAAATTGAGGCCCAATAATTGCAATATCTGAATATTTACTCTTGAAAATTTTTTTGTATCACTTTCTGTCAGCTCGCCTAGTGCAGGCCCGTGGAATGGCTCACATAACGACTGAGACGCCAAAGTCCAATGGCTTTATCTATCTTGCTGCAGGATTTGTGGGCTTCATCGTCACCTCTGCTATGGTAAATCAGTGCTTATTTTCTTTCATTAATATACATATTATTACGTATCTAGTTTTAAATAAATTAAATTACATGCTTTCTAAACAATGTAACTTATGAGCCAATTCCATATTGTATTTTAATATTTTATACTTTCTAGTAGAACATAAATTTTAAAAACCTTCCTTTTTACTAAGTCCTTCAGACCTTCACCATAATTTTTCTCTTTTAAAAAGTGTTACAAAAAAGAGTACATGTGTACTTTGTACAAAATATCATTTTTTAAAGATGATGTGCTAAAGGCCTGAATAAATAATTGAGAAATAAACAATCAAACATTGAATTATTCAGTTGATACAACATAAAAGTTCACAAAGAAATTTATAAGCTAAGATTGCAGGTTTCTTTAACAATAACAACCTAAAACTAAGAAAATTCCATGGAACAACATTAACAAAATTAATAAAAATGAAAACCTACAATTACATGTAGCTTCAGTATGTGATAATATACAGAGGGACCAGAGAGTCCCTGAAAATCCCAGTAAATTGTTCATAGACGAGCTTGAAAAGATGCCCCTGAAAATTCAATGTTATTTCTTTCCTTGAATTTGTACATGTTAGTAATATCCTTGCGACATTACCGCCCATCTCTTTATCAACTGAGGATATTTTATTTACAGTATCCTATCGTTCTTATTGCTTGAATTGTGTGTGATATACAGATCCAAGCCAATGGCCTAGTTGTATGGGGTACAGCACCAGATCGCGAGGCCGCTCGCAGCAAGTAATTGAATGGCAGATGTGCAACTGGATTGAAATGGTTTTCTCCCAACAAAGCCAAGGTTGGTGATTTTAAAATTGTTGTTTGCATGTATGGACAGGTCTCTTAACTTCGCGCGGATCATAGGCGAGATACGCAAAAATTAAAACACGGACACGGCGACGGAAATTTCCAATGTCAACTGAAAGAGCACACATCAATTACTCATCAACCAAAAAATTAGCATTTATAAAGAGCAATATTTCTGAAGAAATACTTACTTTTTGTGGTCTTTTTTTGTAAATCACAACTTTGGTGTTCCAACAAAATTATGGAGGAGGAAGTATCAAGCAAATTAGACGGAAATCGTTCAGTAGAACATATTTGTTGTCATCGAAAAGCTGCGCAAAATGCTCCTTTATTCGACCTACCCATCAAATTTACTTTCGGATCGCGCAATCTCCGTAGATAGCTTGACAACGGTGCGCGTGCTAAGATGCTAATGCGCGCAAAATGTTTGCATCATCACACTGCCATTGAAATGCGTGTTACGGTTTGCTACACGGGATACGTGTTAAGTCAATGGCAGGGTGCCCTATGTATTATGCGCGAAGTATGGAGACTACCGTACTCGGTGAAGAAGCTCTAGCTGATATGACATAGTCACAGAATCGGGTCATTAACACCACGAATTGTGAGTTTAAATGAAATTGTTCAAGATAATCGAATCCTCAGAATTTGAGGGGTAATTTATTATTGTTTCATTGAGATTACTGTAATTTTCTTGATCCTAAGCCACTTTGAAAAAATCCTAAATTTTCGTGCGCGAAGTTAGGATACACCTTCATATACTTTGTACAAGGTACATAGATGATACATGAACATAGACCGGATGGTCAACTCTGGTTGATACTCCTTCAAACCACTACCTCATACCAGTCACCTGTGCTAGTGCTTCCTTTACGGAATTACGGGTCATAGCCAGCGGTTCCAAGTTCCATTTGCACGCACCCAGACATTTCAGACATCCTTCTTTCCTCATGCAATACGACTGTGGAATTCCCTGCCAAAATTCCACCAACTGCACCTCGCCTGGCCATTTTAATCAGGAGGTATAGATGATCCAAATTCATTCGAGCGCACAAGATTTTTATAAATTTGCACATGTAGTAAACTAGTAAGCATCACAGAGCACCACACTGTACATAGGCTCAGCACCGAAGGTACAAAAATACACCGCGCTGGTGGACTGTACGCAAATGGAAGAAAAATTGTCACCATTTCCGACCTTATGTTTATGTTTATCTGCTGAAAGTTTTCAATAAATGTTGGATCTACTCTATCAATCATTTTATTTCAAATGTCTCATCTACGAGGTCTGTTTCATTCAAATATGTCACAATTCAGACAAATCTGGAAGTTACAAACTTTTACTTGGTTTTGTAGATGTCAACACAAATACAAGATCCTAGTAATTGCTTCCAGTGTTATATCTAATTCTTGCTTCTCTTTGGTATTTCTCATTTTTTTCTCTGCAGGCCTTTGTTCCTACATTCACATGGTTCTCCGGAAGACACGATGTACATTTCAAACAGTATAGGTCAGGTGTGATATGACAACTTGGATATGACCTTGTGTGAGGATATATATAGCAACTATAAAGCAACTGGAATCTCTTCCAATAAATAGTACCACAATATAGACAGCTTTAAAAGAACAGCTTACGTGAGAGACTGTATATTTGTATTATGTGTATGTAAAATTATGCATTTTCTTTTACATATATATTGTCAAATGTTGTGTTGGTATAACACTTTGTAATTATGTATGTGTACAGTACATTTCTTAGTACAGTATTATGCTGCATTTTCTAAAAAATCAATCATGGCTACAGAAATTAGTTCGAACAAAAACAAGTTCGCATAAAACAGGAACACAGACTTGCATTAACAAACATGTAGATGAGTTACTTCAGTAGGGCATTTAGGGTAATACCCTATCACAATGAGTATTAAACATCAATGCACAAACATCCATTATTATAATGAAAAGAACACATCAACATTGAACTATATAATTTATATAGTTCAATGTTGATGTGTTCTTTTATAAGTATGATGTTTCTTTCATGTCTTATAGTTTGGATCATTTTTTATCAGAAAATACTCCATTTAGAGAAGCCGGAAGGTAATTTTCAAGTATTTCTTAATAATATGTTGCACTCTAAAATGGTAACTTCTTTTTACAAGGCTGTTGGCTCAAAACATATTAATTATGCCTTTTCATTACCTCAAATTGACTTACCCAGTACTTGAATACATAGTCTTATTAACTTCTTGTACATCATGTAGCAACTTAGTTTGGCAAATGTAATACCTACTATAGTATATTTACAGTGTCTTCAATCCAAGTGAATTATTGACTGTACAACCTTATCAATATCTGGGTTTAGCAAATAACAAATCTAACTAGTTACTAGTGTTTTGGCATCTCGGTGAAACATCAGGGCCTTTGTCGTAAAACCACACTATCTAAGCTCCATTCTAAGGCTGTTTTGAGTGATAGGGTTAAGTGAGCAACACAAAGTTAACTCTGTCACTTACTATGGTTATCTGGGTTACAAGCATCACAGGTAGTTAACCCTAATTGGCTACCAAAAGAATCTCTTAGCCCTATCAATCATCTAAAATCGACTTAGAATGGGACCAAGCTAGCATGGTTTTACAAATATTGGCCGAGGTTATCAATCATTCATTTGTATATTCGTGTCGCGTATATTGGTTTTATTCACCAAATTAATTCATTATTCAATGTTGTTACACAGGGTAGGCATTACCTACTACATGTAAGTTGGACAGAGTTGGCCAACCATAAGAGACTATTGTTGCGACTAAGCTGTATCATCTAAAATCGACTTGGCATGGAACCAAGCTGGTATGGTCTTGAATATTGGGCGAGGTTTTCATTCATTCATATATTTGTGTCACATAATACTGGTTTCATTCACCATTTACAAAAATTAATTAATTATTCAATGTTGTTACACAGGGTTACAAACATGTCTTCTGTATTCCTTATCTCACTGCTCTGATTTGTGCACTGCCTTCCAAATTCCCATATCAAACTCGGGATTGAATTTCATTCCCCCTCTTGACGGCAAAGAGAGGATTTAATGAATTGTCGAGAATAAATTTTAAATGTCACTACTTTTTTGATGAAACTTGAATAATGGTTATTGACAATTTAAAATACATTTTTTGAATACTGGATCATGTCATCAATTTGGCTAGGGGAGAAACCTTTTTAATGTATATAATAATTACATGTATATGGACTGCAATATGCCCTTTTAATGATGATGATAATAAATAATGGAAACAAATATTGAAGAACTTTCAGATTTTGTTATTTCTTATACTAAATGTCATTTGATTGTATGATCAATTACTTGATTGTTTGATTTATTGTACTATCAATACATTATTTGTACAATTGTCAATCTTTGGCTTTGTAACATGAATTATTTGCCACTAATCAATTTATCATCAAATGATCTATCGTTAATTTTTGTCTCTTTTTTGGTATAGAGAGTACAGTTTTGGTCAAACTGAATTTTAGTTAACCATAACCTGCACCATTACATTACATTACAAAATAATAGTTATAACTCCACCATGCTCGAAAGGTTTTTAATAAATTACAAATTATCAAGTAAAAAGCCTGTTATCATTCAAAAAGAGCTGTTAAAACTCAAGAGGGCACTCTCTAAAAACTCATTGGTTTTAACCATTTTTATGCCTCCGTAACGAAGTTGCCGGAGGCATTATGTTTTCGGGTTGTCCGTCTGTCTGTACGTACGTACGCAGTGGCGTAGCGTGGTCGGACTGATTGGGGGGGCACGCAAAATTCTTGGGGGGGCACACCTTATGTATTTCTTTGTTTTTTCAAAAAATGGCCCCTTATGTTTTCTATTGTTTTTTTCAAAATTATTGGGGGTCACAGGCCCCCCCCCCCCCCCCCCGTAGCTACGCCACTGTACGTATGTACGTATGTCCGTCCGTACGTCCCGTTCTCGTTATCGCGTTATCTCAATAACTGATTGACGGATTCTGACCAAACTTGGTACATGTATGTATCTTGGGGGGGCCGATGATCTGATTAGATTTTGGGGTCATGAGGTCAAAGGTCACAGAGCTCATTATATATGCAAAAATAGCTCGTGATCGCGTTTTTGATTTTGGGGGTCATGAGGTCAAAGGTCAAGGTCACTTATAGCTCATAATTGTGATACGTCAAGATCTAAAAGACAGTACCATCAAAATTGAGTTGACAGAATTAATTCAGTGTACATGTTGATTTGGGCTTGATATAAATCGCGTAATGGCGGAGGCATCATTTTCGACTGCGCGCAGTCGAAGATCCATCTAGTTTATTTTTTAAATTGTGCATGTGATGTTATGTTGAAATAATGATTAGATAGAGAGATCATCAACAACTATTCAAAAACATCTTTTGTAAACATTTTGTAAGCATTCCAAATTATTTAATTATTGTTGGCCCCACACTAATTACAAAATGTTATATTTATGGATATTTCCGCCGTCGATTTCGATCAAATAAAGTTAATTCTGTCATTAAAATTGTATGCTCTTTCAAATTTGACACTCTGTGGTTCATTACCTCACAACAAATATTTTGTATAGCGTCCTCTATACCAAAACTACTACATTTTGTCCTTCAAATGCAGGCATCTTCAAATTCAGTAAAACATTCCATAAACCACAAGGAAAATATGTACATCAAAAGTTCGTGAAATTGTCAAGGTAGTGTTGAGTATTGGTATTTCCCGAAGTGCCCCCCGATATTTTGCTGTGAGATAATGAAAAACTGACTGTCAAATTCGAAAGAACATACAATTTTAATGACAGAATAAACTTTATTTGATCAAAATCGGTTCAGAAACGGCTGAAATATCCATAAATATATTTTTATTCAAAATAGTTCACACCAGACATCACCGAGCGATATTTATACTTTTTAGAATTTTTTTTTTTTAATGCTCGAAGACTACTTTGAAAACAATCTGAATAGGTTTTTAAAAAAAGTCGTTGATGATATCTCTATTGAATCATTATTTTAACAAACATTAAATGCACAATTTTGTTTGAAAAAAAGGGTTATTATACGCTAATTATATTTGTACGTACGTAAGAAATAAATTATGATTAGATATTTATTTGGCAACGTTACAGGGAGTAGCTAGCATAGAGGGTGCCCCCCCCACCCCCACACACAATTTCTTGCCCCCGCCTCCCCTTTCCGGCTAAGATACCTGGTAAAGTTAAACTCAAATACGTCTAGTATTAAAGTAAAACTAAACACGAATCCCCGCCTCGTGCACAACTAAACCAGTGGCCTTGGACACCGCCCTCCTAGCTAAACGAATCCAATGGCCTCGGACACCTAAGGCCCCCCCACCCCCCCCCCCCCCCCCCCACCCGCGCACAATCAAACCAATTGATGGCCTTGGAATTGGTCTCGATCCGTCTGGCAGCGCTATCCTTGCGCCCCCTTACAACAACATACACGGTCCAATGTTACCCCCACTCATGGGCGTAGGGGAACATTTTTCTCAGGGGGGGGGGGGGGGGGGGGGGGGGTGGCTGAGGTGGTATTTTGCCCGAATAATTTTTCTTCCCGACTTTTCACCTGACAAGCAACAACAACAAAAGGTATTCGCCTTTATGATGCCCAATTTTTTTTTGATGGTTTGGTCCGAAAATTTCACGATTTTGCCCGAATATGAGACCGGTTTTGCCCGAAATGAGGTGACTTTGCCCGAATATAACATGAGTTTGCCCGAATATGACATGGTTTTCCCGAATATGGCATGGTTTTGCCCGAATTTCAGGTGCTTTTTGCCCGATATGGCCGTTTTCAAAACTTCAGGGCCCCCGCCTACTACGCCTATATGCTCCTAATTGCAAATTCCTAGCTACGCCATACAGTCGCCACTAAAAATACTCACTTGATCCGAACTCCTCCCAAAATGTAGGTACCCCAAAGTTCATGCACGTGTGTGTGTGGTGTTGGGGTGGGGGCGGGGGTCGCCCCGAAAATTTGAAGTAAGAGTAACCCAATTATTATGATAGCAGGGTAAAGCTACCTTCCTTCCTCCCTGGTTGGATTTCATGCTCCTCTGTATAATTAGAGTAAAAACTCTTTTAAATTAAAAGAAATACGTGTGCGCCCCATAACTAGTCCAACTGGGAAAGAAGGGGGTGCAGTCCTTATGGCCCGGTCAGATATCAACGGATAGCGGAAACGAATGCCCAACGAATAGAAAATTTGCGAAATGAAAATATCCGGCGATGAAAGTCGTCTCCATTGCTTTATGTACAAAACATAGAACAACGTACATCACCGAACAAGGAACGGACAAGAAACGCATACGAACGGAGACGAACGGATGGAAAATTTAGCTCTCCGTTTGACGTCCGTTTACGCAATCCGTTGATATGTGACCGGGCTAATAGCACCC
This sequence comes from Echinarachnius parma, assembly GCA_037951105.1. NCBI lineage: Eukaryota > Metazoa > Echinodermata > Echinoidea > Clypeasteroida > Echinarachniidae > Echinarachnius > Echinarachnius parma. Next base: position 19,780 of record JBAMJV010010044.1, read on the forward strand.
TGTACTCAACCTTCATCAGCCCCCTGAATGAAAATGAAATTGCCAGTACACTTCCATTCTTACTACCCCCTATACCTCCCTCTATATAAATGAACTCTAGCTATACCGCCGTTTTTTCTGATTTTTTTTTTTCCTGAGCGTGTCTGGAAACCACGTACAATCTTCTCCCATTTTTCTGGTTCAAATAAAACTAGCAGAGTAAGCAGACTCGATAATGTGCCCGAAGGGAAGAATAATAATGATCGAGCCAACAAACATTTTTTTTAAATGCACTTGGCTCGTTCTTACGTGGTCCTCTCCCATGTGGCATAAATGATAATTGGCTTTCTGAGCACTGCACATGGGCGTATACGGGCATATTTTGTTTCAGGGTGGCTGACGTCTTTTGCCTGAATAATTATAATTCCTGCCTTTTCCCCTGACAAGAAAAGAAAGGGTCCTTGCCGCTAGATGCCCCAAAATGCTATGTGTTTATGGGTTAGTCAGACTCAACACGATTTTGCCCGAATATGACATGGTTTTGCTCTAATATGAAATTCTTTTGCCCAAATTTTTGGTACTATTTTTCCCGAATGTAGTCGTTTTCAAAATTCCGGGGAGAATGCAAACCTCAGCCCCTGCCTCCTACGCCTAGTTTAAGTGAGCAAAGGGGCGTAAATATATATTCGCGAAAGAGTTTTGTCAGGGGATGTCGTACAGGACTATTCAGGAACCTTTTCACATGCAGGCACTCACGAATTTACTAATTTGAGGCCACAGTTAAATAGTGTTTATGCCTACATACCGTATCTGTTGAAATTGTTTGTGTGTGTGTGTGTGTGTGTGTGTGTGTGTGTGTGCGTGTGTGTGTGTGTGTGTGTGTGTGTGTGTGTGTGTGTGTGCGCGCGTGTTTTTTGTCTTGTTTTTGTTTTGTTTGTTTGTTTGTTTGTTTGTTTGTTTGTTTGGGGGGGGGGGGCAAACTTGTGTTCCCCCAAAGAAAATACTCGATACAGATAAAGATATATAGGCGCCAATGCCTCCCACCCCTCCCCTCTTTCCCCGACTCCGTCATCATTTCGGGTGAAGATCCTTTTTCGAGTGTCTCATGCAAAAAGAACAAAAATCGCTTGAGGAATATACCCGCTCGCTGGAGGGCCTACGATGTGCCATGGTGGAGACGAAAATCCGATGTAGTTTCCGGCCAAACACATCACATGACACTTAGGGGGTAAAGTCATACACACATTTAAAAAGGGTAGCTAAGAGTTGAAGACCTTTATTTTGTGTTTTTGCTTGGGAAAATGTCCCCGATCCTCGAGGGGAACCGGCGCCACCGAATGTTTATTATTTCATGTATTTGAATTATGTACAGTCATGTATGTTGACCGCGTGCATCCTTGTATTATTTTACCCGCGATATTCAACACCGCCAAGGAAACATCTGCAGAGTGATTCGTCATTATTCATATTTATACAAGTTGGCGCGATAAAAACATTTGTTCTCCTCTGAATTATTCCGATTCCAAGAATAATCAATGACACTGAAAGAAAAGGCGATTAGCCTCAAATCTGGCACGTACGTTCTTTTTCCCGCGCAAACCCCGGCGGGCAAAAAACCTATACGTGAGCATATCAACATAATGATTGTATACGTGTTTTTAATATACTGTCTGGCAAAGCTAAGGAACCTTTTTCTTTACCTCGATTGTGTTCAACCTCTCTTATCACTCCATAATCATGTTTTGTTTAATCCGCCGTGGTTTGAATCAATTCATTAAGAAGAAAATTGTCTCTGCAGCATATTGTTTGAATAAATGGGTCATTTTTTTGTGGGTCATGTTTTAAAGGGATAGTTGAGTTTTGGTAAAGAGAGTATACTGTTTTGGTCAAACTGAATTTTATTAACCAAAACCTGCACCATTACATTACAAACTAATAGTTATAACTCTAACATGCTCGAAAGGAATACAATATTACACACGACTAAGTAAAAAGTATGTTATCATTAAAAAAAAGAGCCATTAAAACTCAAGAGGTCGCTGTCTAAAAACGCATTGGTTTAAACCAAATTTTAATTTAAACAATTGTGCATGTGATGTTTTGTTGAAATAATGATTAAATAGAGACATCATCAACAACTATTATCAAACCTCTTTTGTACAATTTTGAAAAAGTGTAAGCATTATATTTTGTTTTTCTCATATCATCAAATAAACTTGGGACCCCAGGTTTATTCCGATCGGATATATTTATTGATATTTCAGCTGTTTCTTAACCGATTTTGTTCAAATAAAGTTTATTCGGTCATTAAAATTGTCAGTGCTCTTTCAAATTTGACACTCAGTTTTTCATTACCTCACAAAAAATATTTCTAGAAGCGCCCTCTATACCCAAACTGAACTACCCCTGTAATGTTCACTGCAACACAGGCAGAGTGAAACGGTATTTTGTAGAGTGGTTCAATATATTTGTTATTGTTAAAATAAATTATGAGAAATATTAAATTAAATTTTGATGTAAATAAATAAATTGGCAACAATATAATATTATAATCATTGTCAGATATTATAAAGGATAAAAAAGCGTATACCCCTTTCAAATGAATGTCAGTTTTCATTTGTTTTTCTACATAACTGTAACAAAAATGTAGTATGGTGTTCTTAATTTTGTGGAAGTTTTACATGAATGAGACAAAAGAAACTACACGAAAAATAACACACATCTTTCTAAAACATATCGTATACAATTTACAAAATCAAACTGTATTTTGTCTTTAATTATTGTTGATATTGTACGTAAATAAGATTAAAGAAGGGAAAAAAATGACACCTTTTCCTCTGAAACCCACCTCCACCATGTTCACTACCGAGCGAAACCGGTCACGTGTGAACACAATGCCATTCCCCATCGAAAAGCTGTCAATTCTGATATCCAATCCACGGCCTTGAAATGAGGCACGCAATATTATATATAAACACTGTCATGTGACAATGTTCGACACTTTCCCCCTTTTTTCACAACACAGAGAGACGCCAAGAAAATTTGCGACACATTTACTTTTGAACATAATTTGATAAGCTCCAATCGATAGTTTCGAATTCGCGGAATGAATAAACCGAGGGTAACTTGAGAAAACGCCACGAATTATCGCTCGTCTGTGCGATTAACTATAAAAGCGGAACATTATTCTCCTAATCAATGGGGAAAGGAAAAATTAGTTGCATTATAATCGACAACTTATCCCTATATTTCCACAGGCGACCTCGCTAATAATTATTATTCATGTAAGCAAGGCCCCAGCCTGAGGACTGACAATAAGGTTATAACGATATACGGCTGATTAATTTTAAGAGGTACGACCTTCGCCAAATACTTCAAGATATATTTTTTTCTAAAGGCCTTTATGAGAGAATGAGTAGAGATAAAATAGCCAGGATGAACAACTACCAAGCAGACAACATCATGATGGCGGGTTACCGCGGAGATGAGACGACTTCGGTCCAGCGGAGTCGCACCATCCTGTGGTGCGTTCCGAGGTCGGCCTCGTGCGCGTTGACCAGGTGCCTGAGCGCGATCACCGACGTCGAAGTCTGGTACGAACCCTTCTTCTTCGGCTACGCATCCAAGGTCGACTACCGGCGACGTCGGGGTGTGGAGCTACCGAAGACGTATCGCGGCAACGAGAAGCTTTTCCGAGAGGCGGCCGACAACATGGAAGATTTGTCGCATTTCAAGATCGACCCCGAATATCTTCCGTAAGTTAAATATTTCTATTTAATTGTATACTGTTTAATGATGCAGAATACTGCTGATAACTGCATTATGTAATAAAATAGCGCTTGTGAAATGAAATGAGAGTCAAGATGGGGCCTAAATTTGCGATCCTGTATAGTAGAATATTCTTCTTCGGCAAACTGAGAAGAAATGTGCTAAAATCAAGTATAGATAAACATTTGTATGTTATTACCAGAATATAATTATTTGCATTGTGTATTATCATTTTTTTACACATTATTATAAGCATGTAAATGCAAATTGTCTTTAATGTCATAATCCATGAAACAATCGAGCAAAATAATGTCATATTCGAGCAATCTCATGTTACATTCGTTGCAAAGGCGTGTCATTTTAGGGCAATATCATAACGTAATTTTTCTGGCAAAATCCCTACCGGAGAGAACACAGTGTGAACACACTGTGGTTCTCAGTGTGGACCACATTGTGAACACTAACACTCTGTGTAGACTAATTTTAACAGTGTGAATACTCATCACACTGTGAACACACTGTGAACACCGGTGTGACCAACACGCTGTAAGCCCTGTATCACCACAGTGTGAAATTGCCTGCATGCGCTCACAGTGTGTAAAATAGTGTGCTCACACTGTGTATCACATCAATTTCACAGTGTGATCACAGCTAGTGTATTGAAGTGTGATGAGTGTTCAGACTGTTAAAAGTGTGTTCACATTAATATGTTCAAACTGTAGTACACTGTGCATGTTCTTTCAATTTCAATTTCAATTTTTTTCCGGCAGGGATTGTCTCATATTCGGGCAAAATCGTGTTTTTTCGGTCTAAATCAATATAATCATATACTATTCGGGCATGCACATGCCCCCCACAATAATTTGCCCCAAATACAAATAAATTAAAAAACATAAGGGGGAAATCTGTGTAAAATTAAAAAAAAAATACATATAGGGTGTGATCCCCCTTCCCCCATTCGCTTGCACCCCCCGCCAAAAAAAATAAAATAAAAAATCAGTCCGACCACGCTACGCCAGAGCCGTATACGGCTCTGCGCTACGCCACTGATATATTAGGGCCCCGTTGCAGAAAGAGATACAATCGATTGTAAGTTACAATTAATTGTAAGTCAGCAAATTTGCGCGATTCAAACAATCAGATTTGCATGCGCATTCAGAACACGTGATCTGACTTACAATTAATTGTAACTTACAATCGATTGTATTCTCTTTCTGCAACGGGACCATGGTGTCATCAGGTGCAATCGGTTATGGGTTACTGTTATCATGCAGTATTGCAACCGAAATCGAAACAACGAATCGTAGTTATCAATTTAAAACATGTAGTTTGAATGCATCGCACATTTTGGAAGGCTCTTTCACATAATATTATGACCGTCGGCTTCCAAAGACTAAGAAAACTAATAATGATGGACATAAAGCTGGATACAAAATTATAAGTAGCTTTGATTAATTTTATTCATAGAACTAAGCAATTTGATACATAGAGATAAAGCATCAGTTGCTCAGTGTTTTGGAAATACTAGTATAGATATTTTGTATTGTTTAGATAATATTAATTGTGTCAAATATCAACCTTGGGTATACGGTATGTATACACAAAAAAAAGAGCCTATTACTAAATTAGTACCTTAACCATGTTAACGAATAAAGTTCTTGTTTTGAGGGCGCTAAGAAAATAAGTATTTTGCGAAAACACACAATTTTCCAAACGAAACAGCGTTTGTTTGATCACAATCCGTTCAGGAACCGATACGATATCCACAATGTAATAAAGCCACTCGAATAAAAGCCCGGCGGTGTCACTTCACATTAGTGGTGTATATAGCTAAGATTTGTTCAATGGGGGGGCACCGGGGGCCTTGGATTTTCCTAAGGGGGCACATATGCTTTCGCCTCTCAAGCAACAACAAAAACTTTCCTCACCCTTATTACAAGATGGTCTAAAATCATTATTTACACCTCATAAAATGTTCTAATTTGGCCTCAAAATCAAATTTGACCATGGTGATCATTATGTTACCGTTGCCTAAAATTGTTATAAATGAGTTACCTTTAAAATTACATGTCTTGGGGCGATATATATTTGAATTTCCCCCCTGGAAGTATTCATTTTCATGAGGGTACCTGGGTGGCTCAGAAAATATGTGTGTGTGTTTGTGTGTGTGTGGGGGGGGGGGGGGGGGGGGCACGTGCCCCCAGGCCCCCTAAGCTACGGCCCTGCTTCACATTCGCCGTGTGTACGCATGATCGTTCACACTTTCGCTAAAAGGGGGCATGTGTTTTTGCATGCGTTCGCGAACATTTTACATTCGCGGAAATGGAAAAAAAAAAATTAATAACAATATTCTCGAAATGTGACAAATATTTTCGTGAAGGGCCAAACAATTTATTTTGGGTATGTACTTGAAATCTTTAAAAAGATGTGTTTTTGTAAATGTGTACTTGACACGCACAAATTAGGGTTATAATGTTATGCCAATTTGTACCCGTTTGTTGTTGTTGTTTGTTAATTAAAAGGAGGTATAATTTGCTGAAAATCTACCTGAAACGCCGTGAATATAGGGGGTCTATTTTCATTTCTAGAACGATCATTTAACTATGTTACACCTTTGAGTATGAAAGAAATCACCGGGAAGAAAAGTTATGGGCGTTCATTTTTATTCGCGATTTGACCAATATTATTTTGTTTAAAGTAGAGTACATAAACATTAGTGAAAATGAACAGGCTGCCTTTAAAAGTGACTGTGATAATCTCCCGGCCTATTGAACGTCTTTTTTTTAAAAGAAGAAATGTACAGTTTTCCTATTCTTGCAGGAAAGGTTGAATCTTCTAGTTGCCTGAATGACGCTCTCTCGCGTTACCGGGTGCAAAATTTATATAGATATATTGGTCATTGACAAGGGACGATCGCTATTCGCAATTATCTGAAACCATCCAAATAAAGCATTATCGTCTAATTGTTCTTCACTATTACACATTGTTTTTAACTTTATTTTGGCAGATACGGTTCGGTGCAGGACAAACTTGAGAAGTCGACAAGCCCACACGTCTTCGTGAAGGACATGGGATTTGGTGTCAATCGGGACGAGTTCCAGTTCTTCCCAGCCGGTTACCGTCACACCTTCCTGATTCGGCACCCTCTTCGCGTCTTGTCGTCCAACCGCAAGGCGATGTTTGACCAGTTCTCGCTCATGAATGCCCTCGAGGGCGAGGCGGCGAATGAGAACACGTACGATCTCGAGAAGCACGACCCGTACATGACACCAGGCCTGCTCTTCCGCGACATCCACGACATCTGGCAACACGTCCGACACACCTCCGGAAATGACCCGATCGTCATCGATGCGGACGAGCTACTGGCGAACCCGGCCGAAATCCTCCCGAAGTACTGCCGAGCAGTCGGGCTGCCCTACGACGATTCGTTACTCGAGTTCCGCCGTGACGTCATTACCAAATGGCGGTCGCCGATGTGCGTCGATGACCTGCGCATGACTGTGATGTCATTCTCCGGGGCTGCGATGAACAGCACGCAATTCACGCCACCTGATGTCGTGCCGTCACGTGATCAGATGACCCCTGACGTCATCCGATGTGCCGATAGGGTCATGGATTACTACGAGGAGATGTACGGAAGTCGATTAAGAGTCGAATAAGAAGTTAGAAGCAAACATACATTAAATGTAAGTTTATTTTTTGTGTATCAACATTGATATAATATGGCGACGAACAATATTGCATGTTTCCGTTTCCCATGGCCTTGATAACATTTACGAAATCCCTTCGCCTGCAGTGTAGAGTACAGGACATTCCTAAAAACTGAGCCTTACGTCATCACGGTCACTGCTGATTGGTTAAAAGTAACTTGGACGTAAGGCTCAACTGTTCAATCTGTCCTGTGATTGGTCAATTGATAGTATCACTGATTATACTTTTAGTTCAACATGCAAATCAGGCCCGTAGCAGCCATGCAGGGGGGGGGGGGGGGGGGGGGGGTGTACGTTGGTACGCATCCCCCCCCCCCCTCCCCCCATCAATTAAAAAAAAGTCCACTTTTTGTCTTGGTTCCACTTGGAAAATCCTGGCTACGGGCCTGTAAAATTTTTTGTAGCTAAAACAAAAAATGTAAAGTTTGGGCGTTAATATCATAACGTCATTACACTAATCATTCACAATCAATCATAATCATTATCCGTATAATATTCGATATTTAAAAAAATGGAACTCCTATAAAATGCGGCCTGTCCATCGATCTCTCAAACCCAACATAACGGTGTGACAGGGATAAGATATCTAAGTGTCCAGAACAAACATCAATAATTCTGTTCATATATCGCTTCATATAATTATACAGTGCGAGTAAAAAATACGAAACTGGACTTTAATAGCTTAATATAAATTCATAATTCTAATCATATATATGTTGATATTGGTATCATTTTAAAACTTGGGAATTTGCCTTTAAAATGATATATCAAACATTTTGATCGAGTTACGCTTCACCGAACGCGACCTAATTATTATGCAAAGTCATGTAAAAACTACCCGTGTCAAAGTTGCAGTCTTGTACCATCGTGAATGGGTGCGAAAATCAGACAACAGAATGATGCAGCCATTCACAAAAACAAGAACATGGCAAATTTGTACACGGGTAGTTTTTGCATGACTTTGGATAATTAGGTCGCGTTCGGTGGAGCGTGGATTAGGGTGTACGAAACATCATTTTAACGGAATTTTCCAAACTTCATCTAGATCGACAAATTTATCGTTGTCATGGCCTCTAAGTTCTTCTTTATTCAAGTTAATTTGTAGATCTATTTTATGTTCCGCTTGTGAAGTTGTGGTCAATGACCTGCACGCTCTTAGTATTTCGTTATTTTTTCTCTCGAGTTTGTATCCTCATATTGTAAGTTTGGTTGTTGTCAAATTAATAATGGGGGCATTTGACCCCTCCCTGTCGTAGCTATATGTCTATTAAGAATTATGTATCCCTTTAATCATGTTAATAGCCAATTGTACTTGTAAATATAAGTAAAAATCATCACCGCATTTATGTAATTAACGGTGCTTCGATGTTGACAGCCAATACTAGTATATACCGTGGCATATATATTATTTTACAAGGGTTTAGGCACACAATGTTGGTAAAACATGTTTTTAAAATATTTTTAAGTAAGAAATTATTTCATTATTATTATTATTATCAGACGATAATCTATTTTGGCTATACATTGAACCATAATATTTAACATGATATGGTTGATGTGTTGTATGTGTATTCGCTTGTAAATTGCACATCGCATATACATGTAGTATAATGATGAAACAAATATTGCTCAAATTATCTTAAATAAGATTTATTGGTATAATATGTAAGTACATTAAAATATATAGCATGATAATGAAAGAAATGACCTTTACCCAAACGTATATAGTATATAATGTTTGTTTGTTTTTAATGTTGTTTTATGGGCGGAGGGCCAAAATCTAAAAGGTGACTTTAGGTTGCCAGATCAAGCACACCAATCGTATTTGCATGTGATTTTAATGACAATATTCGCTAAACGACACTGGGAATAAGCATTTATGTGATGTTGTATTAAAGGGAAAAAAGTACATTTTCTACAAGAACCATAGCACCAAACTAAAAAGGTTGGCGATTTTCCAAACAAATTCATCCTTTTTTGAAAATGCCCGCGTACATGGGCAATATTGTGTGAAATACAGAAGTTTCAAATTACACTATCTAATTTTTAAAAAGATATTGTAATACCTTTAAGTCAGCATTTGATATCGATAAAAACAGCAAAATTTGCCCGATTTAACGTACTGTAAACAGGGTGTCTCAAAAATGTGCACTTTATCCTTGATTGCAGCATTTGCAGGCAAATTGCTTAAATTTTCCAGTTAGCAAAACTTAAATTTTCTGTAAAAATATAGATATGCTACAATGTGTTACTTATCCTCAAAACCATCGTACATGGTATCATCTTGTATGAAATTTTGTTTTCTTTGACATGATAGCAATAATTATGGGTTTTTTTAGGGGTCATTTTGGTAGCTATTGGCCACTGTCTGTTGCAAGTCAAAGCGGATGCCATTTTGGACGCCATCTTGGATTTGAATGAGCACGCAATAACTATTTCGAGGTACACATCTGAAATATTTTTTCTCATTACGCAAATGTTTGCAGCTTTTTGTGTAAATATCTGGCAACCTAATGAGGTCACTCTTTCGACTTTGCAATGCCTTCCGCCTTTGTGGAAGATAATTATGAAACGACGATTTTATATATCCCCAAAATGTTTAAGGTAGGGGGATGGTCTGTATTATTATTATCCTCCCCCCCCCCCCCCCCCCCCCCCATATTTGGGGTTTTAAAATATATGATAACGTTGAAATGAAGAGACATTGCCCCCTCTAATTCATTATGTGAAAGTTGTTACAATAGTCTTTTTTTAAACCAAATCTTTAGAGTGCTAAACTGCCCAAATCCAAAATCTTTCGGGGGCTCCGCCCCCTGGACTCCTATTAAGGTCATTTGACCGGGTCCCTTTTCCAACATTGAATCATATTATTCAGGAATTTCGCTATGCCACTAAAAATGAGCAACTATTTTGCCTATTAACAAAATAAGCATAGACAACATATATGAACAATCCTTCCGGGGGTTCCGCCCCCTGGACCCCCATTGAGATTCTCAATGTGGATATACCTTGACTGATTTCATTCAGGGTTCCATTAGGGCGGTTGAGATGTGCACTTAATAATCCGAGAGCTCGGAGGGCTCTGCCCTTGCTAAAATGCTTCACTCCCTCGCCGAAAATGGTCGAAATGACGTTTCACCCCCCCCCCCCCCCCCAATGGCGAGATGAAATCGACGTCTATGGTCAATGCTGCTTTTAAATAGCGCCATCCGATTCCAAAAGTGGGGCGTTTACCGAGACCGTGAATACAATTTGAATATGTATGATGATGAATAATTGTATAATGTGAGTTGATTTACAGGAATTTTGCGATTGAAATAGACGATTGTATCAAAAGAGGTATTATTCAATGGATTACTAATTCAAATCCCGTTCGAAGCCACTACTATCATCAACACTGGATAATTTAAATGGTGCCTAGATCTTTCTCGTGGCTGGGAAAAACAATAATGTTCCGATTGCCATTTTATAGGAAGGTATACTTGAGATTAGGAGCCTTTTCACACTGGTGATTGCAGTCATGATTGGAGTCATGTTTACAATCACGGTGATTATGTTGCCTTGCTTTCACACGACGAAAAAGACTTCGCGCAAACTGTGATTACAATCACAGTTTCTGGAGACTTAACTGTCAATCAAACAAGGAGAACACTAGTACTACACTGCATGACTGCATTCGAAGCGAAGAGCGCGAAGTGCATCTAAGGTCACGTAAGCTCCGCCTCCCAAATCATGTTTTGGAGGTCAAGCCGTTCAGACTAGAGATTCGCTTTGTGATTTGAGTGAATCATGATTTGAAAACACCTCCGGACCACGATTACAGTTTCGCGATTTGTGATTCCAATTAGTGTTCACACTGTCAAAAATACCGTGATTGGAGTGAAAAATAACTCAAATCATGATTGAAATCACGCATTTTCTCGTGTGTGAAAAGGCTCTAGCTTTTCTCGCATCCGGAATTCTCTTGAGTTGAGTGTTTAGGCAGAAAATGGATAGTAGCAAATATATGCGGAATAAGACATTATTAAAAGTAAATATAAATGAATGATACACAATAGCGCATTGGATATGCGTGTGCAATAATGTGATAGGGGTCTTCAACAAGATTCCGATTCAAATGAAGTCACCATCCATAATATGCAATTCAGACTGTTTGATTTTCTGAAATGAATACTGCCGACAACAAATATTCACATCGGACATGAATTCAATTACTAGGTAAAACTTATTTATTGCTAAATATATATCACATCGCATTTTAATCTTTATGCACATCGTAAAAACAAATGATGTCTGGGGGCTCAAAGGATGTTTTTTTTTTCGTCAAGAGCTGCATGATGATCAATTATCGTGATGTGCTTTTTTTTTAAATTAGATGAATTAGTTGAGTATAAATTAGGAATAATCACCTTCGAGAAGGCATGCTCTTCGTACAGGTATAGCATTAAAAAAAGAAGACTCGATAAAGTTAAGACTGCTATTGACGGGAGGCACAATAGAATCCCTGTCTTCTTTTATTCCATCTATGACGATCGTGAATAAAGCCGGGTTGTTCTGGGGAACAAGCGATGTTTGCCCGTCCTCCATAATTCAGCTTGCCTGACGAAATAGCAGCTGATTTGTGCAAATTGTATTATTTTAAAGATTATCAAAAGATATTCAATGATTTGCTACTAAACTAAAGTCGGTAAAGCTTCGCTGGTCGCCAATAATAACCTTTATTCACGATTTCATTGTATGATAATACACATTGTATCAACCATTCATCGCTTTGAGCACATGTCAACAGAGTTACTAGATCGCTTTAAATGTGTTTCTTATTCAAAGTTCTTTTTTAAATTAAAGTGAAAGAAAAAAAAAATCGCACAACCAGCTTCGTCAATAAACCTGAACTAAAGCTTCGCTGGTTGCCAATAATAACCTTTATTCACGATTTCATTGTATGATCATAGATGGAATTTGACAAGAATATGATCTATGTTTAGTAGACCGGATTATACTAGCTCCAGTCCCGGATTCCAATGCAGCCCGCATAGCCGTTCACTGTGCCGTGACAGAGAAAAAGATAGAAATATCGATATTGCATGAAATCAAATCACATTGAATACAATACAGATCCAAGTTGGCTTAAAAAGGTATATCATTGAAATGGATTCGAGTCTGTTATTAAGCGTGGGAACGGGGGAAGGAGCCAGAGAAAACAACACCATCTTGACTTCGAAATCCCGTACCATTCTGTGGTGCGTGCCGCGGTCCGTGTCGACGGCGCTCACCAAGTGCCTGAGCTTCGTCGACGGCATCGAAACGTGGTTCGAACCCTATAGTTTCTGCTACCTGGCATCGCGTACTGCGCTGAGCATGGCGAACATCGAGATACCGAGAGTGTACGAAGGCAATGAGGCCGTCTATCAGCAGGCTGCGGCCTTTCTCGATGCAGCATTCCGGCAACAGACGAAAATACAAAATATATCGTGAGTTTATATATACAGCATGACAATTATTCTATTCAAATCAGTTATATTCATACTTACATTTATTTCTTTATTTATATATTTTCCGAAACACAAGTAAAAAACAGTGAATACAAAAGATTCGGAGGGATGGCCCATTCAGCGCCGTCTATGCAGACATTGCTGTTCTACCATGGGGTCCCTTAACAACAATATACTAACAATAATTAACAGCAATTTACAATAATTAACAGTAATTAGCAATATAATCAAAAAAGAATTTCAACAAACAATTAACCATTAACAGCAATTAACAATAACTAACAATGAATTTCAACAATTATTATGATTACAAGCTACAACTACGAGTGCAGCCTACAGTCTGTACTACTGAATCAATATCATCGAAGAGGATTAAACGAAACTTGGTATAAAAGAATGCAATTTCTTATTAAATACAAAAATACTTGGCGAGGATTTTATTACAGAGGGAAGAATATTATATTCATGCGCACCTCTATAAAGAAATGTGCGTTTAAGAAATTCTGTTTTTGGTTTTGGTAAAAATAAATTTCCATTTGATCTTAGAGAATAACTATAATCACAAAATTGAAAGGATCTTTTTAAATAAAGCGGAGTTAACTCATGTGTTGCCTACATGTACATTATTTTAGAAGAACGTTTGCATGTGACATGAAGGCGAGCATTTAACATACGGACTGTGGCGTATATAATTAGCTACGATCGAGTGGGGAGGAGGGGACACGGGTCACCCCGTTATTTGACAAAAGACAATGAAACATATTAGGGGGACATTTTTTAACAAGTTAGAAAATCGAATTTTGATTATCTCTGATTGAGATTTTATCGAACTTGTTTAACGAGTCCCTCGTCAATTTTCATGTTGTGTCTCATCTGTTTGAAAAGAAAACAACTGTTAAGCAAACTTTTTTTAGAGATGGCTATTTTAGCGGTTTCCGCCAAAATATCTTTCTTGATCAGGGGTTGAATAAAATTCGTTTTTCCTTGAATCGCCTACTTTTTAAACGAAATTATATAAACATCACGCGACAATGCATTTTTTTCCCCAGCATGTCTTCCGTCTGCCGATTCCTCGAGGAGTCATCCAATCCTCACGTGTTCGTCAAGGACATGGCTTTAAGTATGTGTCCCGAAGATTACCGATTTTTCCCGAAAGGCTACCGACACACGTTCCTCATTCGGCATCCTCTTCGCGTCTTCGCGTCGTACAGGAAGGCTTTGTACGCGCAGTTCCTCGGACAGGGCCTGCTGGCCGGGGAAGCTGCCGATCCCGCGACCTTTGACGTCGGACGTCACGTCTGGTTCCTAGATGCCGACAAGATGTGTTACAAGCAGCTGCACGACTTGTGGAAGTACGCTCGGGAAAACTCCGACGCAGACCCGATCGTGATTGACGCAGAGGATCTGCTGACGAACCCTGCCGAAGTGCTGACGAAGTACTGCCGAGAGGTGGGCCTTCCTTACGACTCGTCCATGCTCAAGTGGGCGGCGTCTACTGACGTGGTGGAGAAGTGGGTGCTTCCGTCGGAGCAAGTCGTCAACACGTTCACCCATTTTTACGAACGAGCGACGCAGAGCAGCGAATTCATGCCATCACGTGACATGCCTTCTCGCGATCAGCTGACCCCTGACGTCATCCGATGTGCTGATCAGGTTATGAAATATTATGAAGAAATGTATGACCATCGAATCAAGGTTTAAGTTCAGATGTGACGGTGGTCACTCAGTTGTAATTCAGGTATTGGCGTTTATGAATTAATTTCACTGCCTCATCACATAGTTATGACATGCCCGACATGCCCTTTAAGTGCACAGCCAATTGTTCTACATTATGTGAACGAACCAATTCAGTGTTATTGTTCTTTTTTTAACACTTCTGTTGTAGAGGTAATTAAGGTAAAACATTACTACATGAGTTATGCCACTGTTCAAATTCTAGCAAGACTAGTGTATACGACTCATGAGCTATTTGTCATTCTTGCATTATAAGTAATGCACTTTATTTTCATGAAATATTCCCTTATGTTTTGTATTGCCTCGAATACTATCTTAATTCGTGAAATAACAATTAATTGATTTTGTAATATTCGTTTTGAAATATAATGATATTCTTGGGAAGACAAAGCACCCTCATGTGCATACACACGTGACACACACACGCGCACACACACACACACACACACACACACACACACACACACACACACACACACACACCCACGCACACACACACACACACACACACACACACACACACACACACACACACACACACACACACACACACACACACACACGCACACACACTGTGACACACACACACACACACACACACACACACACACACACACACACACACACACACACAGATACGGCATATTCATCCAGAGAAAAGAAACGTTCGCGCCAAATAGTTTTATAAAAACACATTAATTTGGCGGTCGACGAATTTTAGATCCCATAAGAATTATTGTTTGCCTCCTGTTTTGTTAAGACATGAACAAATAAGCAACAACAAAAATGTATTTAATCATTTGATTATAATTGTATTACAAAGTGACAACAAATAATGTATAATAATTATAATATAACATATACATGTTTACACACATTTTTTGTAATGTTTTACAGTTTTTAAAGTCTACTGAAAATTAGCCAGACTTGAAGACCTGAAAAAGTATATGAATAAAATAATTATCTTTAATTCTTCTTCCATTTTCAAGTAATTATTAATCTATATTTTAAAAGTAAAGCATAATTTAAGGACAAGTCTCTTAAATTTGTTTTCTGAAAATCATATCCTATAATATTTGTTGGATCTATAGCAAAACTGTTATCATACAAATATTGATTTATATCATTTTCTAAATATCTCCAAAACGGAATCATTCTGACACAATAAAAAAACATGTGAAACAATGAACCAAGTTGAGAACAAAACGGACATTCATTACTTTCCCTTATGTTCCATTTGTACCTTCTTTTCTTCATATCAGAGAGATATCTCAGTAAGCCAATAAAAAAACCGACAAATCCTAAAGATGCAATATTGCACCCTCAAGGTGCAAAACGGTGAAGGATCAACTCTGCACCTTTACCGAAAGGTGAAATGTTGCACTTATATAGGTGCTCCCAGTGGGACAACGGTGTGCACCTATATAGGTGTAAGATTTACCCATTTTTTCTTAGTGTGTGCACCGACAAATGCTTTTTTCTTAAACAAAAAAATATGTAACAAATGGCAGTTATCGGGTATAAAAATGGGAACATTTTCAAGCTCGCTCCGCTCACTCGCAAACATAATATTTACAACCTCGGGTGTGTATATATTACCCTTCATAACGCCATATTATACGACATAACACGACTATACCCATATAATAATATTGAAACAATTTTCCGATGTGAAATTGCAGAAATTGTCAAGCTCGCTCCGCTCGCTCGCATACATAATACTTCACCCCCTCGGGTGATAGTATATAACCTGTCATAACCCCATATCATAAGACATAATCGAATATACCCATACAAATTATTGAAACAAATGGCAATTTGACGATGTGAAATTGCGAAAATGTTCAAGCTCGCCCCCCCCCCCCCCCCCTCGGGTGATAGTGAACACAACAGCAAAAGTAAGTCTCCCCCCCCCCCCTAATCAAAATAACGTAACTTTTTAACGATACTATTTTGAGCAAAATAACTTTGCATGATTGTTCCTACACTTATTGACTAACTTTTTTGTGAAAATGAGATTGATCCGTCGAGTCATGCATGAGTGAGCACACATTAAAAGCAAAATTGTCACTTTTCAAAAGTCACAAGAGTCATGTGACTTTTGAAACGTGACGATTTTGCCCTTAATGTGTGCTCACTCATGCATGACTCGACGGATCAATCTCATTTTTACACAGAAGTTAGTCAATAAGTGTAGAAACAATCCCGCCAAGTACTTTTGCTCAAAACCTTTTCGTTAAAAAGTTAAGTTATTTTGATTATGGGGGAATTACTTTTTTTGTTGGGTTTATTTCAAAAATACTGATCAATTACACCCCCACAAAAAATTAAGTCCCCCTAATTCCTACACTTAATGACTAACTTCTGTGTAATAATGAGATTGATCCATCGAGCCATGCATGAGTGAGCACACATTAAAGGCAAACATTTTCACTTTTTAAAAGTCACATGACTCTTGTGACATTTTTTTTTGGGGGGGGGGGGGGGGGGGTGGGGGTTTAATTGATCAGTATTTTTGAAATAAAAACCTTTTCGTTAAAAAGTTACGCTATTTTGATTAGGGGGGCTTACTTTTTTGTTGTGTTTATATTACCCTTCATAACGACATAAATCGAATATACACATACAAATATAAAGAATAAATGGCAGTTAGGGGTGTGAAAATGTGAAGAAAAAAATTGAGCTCGCTCGTTCGCATATAATGTACACAATACATTTTCACGACTTCGGCTATTTCTATATTACCCTTCATAACGCCACATAACAAATAAAATAAATCGAAAAAAATATCGAAGGAAAATGCATTTTTTGAATGTGAAAAATGCAAACGTTTTCAAGCTCGCTCGCTTCGCACCTTCAAAAAGGTCCAAATGAAAATTAAGCTTACTTTTAAAAATACTGATATGAAGGCATCCCTAACAATAAATTCGCCCTGTATGATTGTGGCTTCGCACCCTTGTTAGCCCTCCCAAAATGTTTGTTTTTATCATTGTACCATGATGCCATCTCCCCCCCCTCCCCCACAACAACCACAAAATGACACTGTGAATAAAGAAGGCATTTATTTCTCTTAAAGTGCCTTATGTACTTGATCCTCCTCTTAGCAAATCTTTTATATTCTTCATTCGTATTATTCATATTTTTGCAAATGACTTTACCATAATTGAAGACTATTCTCTGTTTTTCTATCATTTGAAAATTTGAGATTTTCACCTCCGATATGCACCAGATAGCTCCATTTTAGTGTAAAATTGCAAAAGCTCCCTACCGTGTGAGGGGGGACACCCCCACACCCCCCCCCCCCTCGGGCGCTTCGCGCCCGAGGGCTTGGTCGCTCCGCTCCCTCGTAGTTGTGCCCCCCCCCCAATCCGTTGACCCTCGCTACGCCAATGCCTCTGGTTATTACCACCTTATCTATACCCTATCTCTCTCTTCCCTATCTTCCTCCAATTTCATTTCCCTCAACCTTCTGACATTCCTTCCAGTGTGTTATTGGGACACCCCCTAGTCCCCCTTCACCCCCTTCCAAACCCACACATCCTCCCGTGCTCGTCCACATCGCTTGCCCCCCCTGACGAGGTATGCTAGGTACGCCACTGTCGATTTGGTAAGAATGCATTGTCACACCCCCGTACTGTTCTCGCTCCTCGTCTCGAAGATTGAGGTAGTGTGAGATGACGCACCAAAAGCACAAGACCTGTTAGAAAACGAGAAAAAAAAAACAGGACAGAAATGTATGCATTATTCATATTTCAAGTGCAACTGCCGTTATTTTTTATTTATTTATAAATGTAAATGCATATATATATATATACATGTTTTAATTTATTTTTCTACTATACAATAGTCGTCATTTTGTGTCACTACGCGCATTATACCAGAACGCATGCAGGCCTAGGGAGTAAAAAGTGCAAGCCACGTGCGGTCCGGTTGTAAGCGTGTAATGGATAATTTAATCGTTTTCAATTCTATTTCAATTTCAATTTTATTTTACATCTCTAAAAACTACATGCAAATTTCAATAAATTACATACATTTAGATATAAATTATGCATTTGGTATGGAATTACAGCGGATATGGGGGATCTGTCGAGGCAAATCCCTTTTTTGACTGCAATGAATAGAACAAATGAACGGACAAATGATTTGAATATCTTTGTTGTAGCAACCCCCCCCCCCCCCCCCTCTGCCATCATTGTGGATGAACATGTATCTATTTACACAATTCAAAAGTACACAATTCAAAAGTACATAATAAATTAATAGATAGATAAATAAATAGATAGTAAGATATTGTACAAGATATATACATGTGCTAATCGTAACACATAATTAATTACTTTCAAAAGCCTTTTAACATGGTTATGAATCATATTGTTACGAAATGATGATTTTTTTGTTGATGTTATGTTTCTAGATGACACGTGCCCCCTCGACTAACTCAGGTGGGGGGTTTGATTCGCTTAATAATTCACACGTCATTAACACAATTGATTTGCAAGACGTATTACCCATTATTTACTGTTTGAAATAAATAATGGGATAGCACGTGCCCCCACCCCCAAACCCATAGCTACATCATTGCCCAAATAATGTGATGTGTTCCGTGCGGCTCAAGAAATGAGCTGATATTACCATGATTATTCTCGTTATTTTCCGCTACGGCAACTATACAACATATTCAGAGATAATCACATACAATATTTATAACACTGACAATTATATTGATCCATTGGCGTAACTACGGGGGCCTCAATAATGTTACAAAACCAATAATTATGAAATCGTTATGGAAAGCTGTGTTCAAATACAGATATAATTTATGATATAAGTTGTGCCCCCCCTCCCCCCCCCGCCCAATCATTCGCCAATCAGTTTGACCACAGTACACCACTATACAGGCCTTTACAGGGTGGCCCCCCCCCCCCCCCCCCCCAACAAAAAAGGAACGGGGCACTTTCCAAAATAAAATTTAAACAATTATTATGTCCATCGGAAAGGGGTGTCTTTTCCAATGAAAAACGATACCAAGAACAGTCGATTCGGTCGTGTAGTTTTTGTTTTAGGGCGCTGTGAGTGACACCATGTCAGGTTCCCTTTTTGTCAATTTTTACCAAGTCAGTGCTAGATAAATCGCACTTACTGCCCGTCATAGCATTGACGAACGAGCAATACGCGCGCCATTGTTGCATTCAGCTGTGTCCTAAGAGAATGGGCATGCTATAACGGGCAGGAAGTGCGATTTATCAGGCAATGACTCGGTAAAAAATGACAACAATGGGAACCTGACATGGTTTCACTTAAGACGTCCTATAACAAAAACTACTCGTCCAAAATTATTGTTCCTGGTATCGTTTTGCATTGGAAAGGACACTTTATCCGATGGACATAATCGTTTTGTTACTATATCTTGGGAAGTGCCCCGTTCCGTTTTTTTGGGGCCACCCTGTATAGGCCTATATATAGACGATTTTTTTTTTTTTTTTTTTTTTTTTTTTTTTTTTTTTTTTTTTTTTTTTTTTTTTTTTTTTTAATGGGGGGGGGGGGAATTTTTAAAATTTGTTATAGACAGTGCGGAGGTTAAATGGTTAAATGATTAATAAACAACACATTAAACAATCGGTACTTACACTCATAGCTATAATGGCGGCGTAGATCAAAAGACCGACGATGAAGACGGTATTAAATCCCTTGAAAACAGTAACAAGAAAAACAACAAAATAGCTTATTTGAAAAGAAAAAAACAAAAAACCAATATAGAATCATGATTGCTCAATCTTCCGCTCAAAATTAAAAAGGCATAGCTTATTCGCTTCAAAATTGTGATGTAATTATAATTATATCTAGAGCAGAAACGATTTGCAACAACAATGCCGAAGAAATTAAAAGAATTAATAAAGCGAACATAGTTATTTTGATCGAAAATGATAAATAATGATGATATTAATGATAGATTCAACTTACATAGCGCTTATAATTTGTTATAAATTCATTTTTACGCTTTACATACGCTTTACATGCCCTGCATACCTCCATGCAATAGCTTAGACAGTGCTTTTCTTCTGACATAGCAACAGCTATTGTAATTGAAGTTGTGTGAGTTGGTATTCTATTCAACCGTGTGATGCTATTGTGATTAGGCTAATCACAATAGCATGGTAGCTGACCAGTGATTGACAAATGATGTCACTGCAGGTCAACAGTAGAATTTGCTCTGGAGGGTTTTTTAGGAGGTGGGGCTTAGCAACATGAAGACAAATAAATGATAAAATGTTTAAAAATATACAAAACATATTTGGGTCAAACCGCTTACAAATATTGAATGTGTACACTAATACAGATGAACAGAGGTCAACATGCATTTGGGTTGCAGGGCCCCTTTAATCTTTTAAAGTTTGACAAAACCAGGTCACTAAAGCATTAAAGGGATCTAGTAACTTTGTTGATATGTGCAAAAAGCGATGAGTGGTTGATAAAATGATTGTTGTTATCTGATATGTCCACTGGATGTTGTGTGAAAATTTCAAGTTAAATGGACTTTATATGGCCGAGTAATGAGCAAAAACGCAAAGTGACATTCACTAACTCATTGCACTCACTTTGTACACGGTTCTGACGATCCATTGGATAATTTGACATCTGAACACTTAAATCGTACATATCTTTTTAACGAAAGGGAAATTTGAAAACCGAAACCTGTCCATGCTTTTTTTGTTAATATAGAATACAACAAGGTATGAGGGAACCGCTAGAATTTCAATTGGAGTTTGAGGATTTGGACAATGTTACTAAGTCCCTTTAATGCGTCGTTTGCTAATTTTTCATTTACTGAAATAAAAGCGATTGATGATATATATTTTACTCCAATTATTTGCCTTGCGATTTATGTTATAAACATTACGGTCTGTTTTCATTTTCGATGCCAACTAGTACGACAATTACGACAATTAATGACAAAGACGAGATATAAGGCAGGTATAATAAAGACTGCATGGAAATTAAAGAAAACAACTTACAACCACAAATCCGTACGCTGCTGCACCAATAGCTTGCAGTAGGATGAGGAGAAGGCTTGCAACCATGTATGGAATCAACATCCCTTTAGTGCTCTGCGATGAAAAGACAAAGATATAGGGAACAAATAAGAGGTATAATTAGTTTCATCTGGGAGAAGAAAGGAGGAGGGGAAGAAGGTAAAGGAGGAGGTGAGCAGGGGAAGGGGATGATGGTAGGGGAGGAGGGGGAAGAGGAGGAGGGGAGGAGGGGGAGGGGGAGGAGGAGGAGGAGGAGGAGGAGGAGGAGGAGGAGGAGGAGGAGGAGGAGGAGGAGGAGGAGGAGAAGGAGGAGGAGGAGAAGGAGGAGTAGGAGAAGGAGGAGGAGAAGGAGGAGGAGGAGAAGGAGGAGGATGAGAAGGAGGAGGAGGAGGAGGAGGAGAAGGAGGAGGAAGAGGAGGAGGAGGAGGAGGAGGAGGGGGAGGGGGAGGATGAAGAGGGGCAGGAGGAGGAGAAGGAGAAGGATGAGAAGGAGGAAGAGGAGGAGGAGGAGAAGGAGGAAAAGGAGGGGGAGGAGGAAAAGGGGGCAGGAGGATAGGAAGAGAAGAAGAATGAGAAGGAGAAGGGGGTAAAGGAGAAGAAGGAGAAGGGGGTAAAGGAGAGGAGGAGAATGGGGAGGAAATCGAGGAGGTGAAGGAGGAGAAAGAGGAGGGTGAGACAGAATACGAGGAGGTAAGGGACGAGGACATATGACGTGGAAAGAGGGATTACGAAGTGTAAAGAGGAGGGGAACAAAATTTAGATAGATAGCAACCATGTAATGCTACGGAGCCCCTAAGGGGACGTGACATGACACGATTTTTTTTTTTAATCTCGTGGCCCCGACTTATTATCTCGTGGCCCCGACTTATTATCTCGTGGCCCCGA
>JBAMJV010010045.1:0-77500 GCA_037951105.1 Echinarachnius parma
GTCCGACCACACTACGTCACTGATCATCATTTGTTCTTCTTCCTGTCTCTAAAGTGCATTGCTCTAGATATCTGGAGTTGATCATACATTTGTGTTTGCCCTCTTGAGAGTAGGATAATAACCGTGCCACTAATTATTGAAAGGATTTCCAAAATGTATGGTCTCTCAAAAATATTTTCATAATCATTCATACTAGCTGTACCCGCGGAAATCCGCGGGTTTTTGTAAGAGAAAGACGATGATGACATACACCACTTTAAAACTTTACTAAATATCCCACAGTCATCATTTAAATAGTAAGACAAAATAGACTCGGGCGACTCAATCCCGCCCCGGCCTCAACCCGTTGGTGCCCCGTCCAACGATACATCCGGCCACTGTATAACAAAATCATGATGATTTAGTATCCACGCAAAGTTATTCAGTTATCCCCATATTTCATATGATCCATAATGTGTTCCGCTTGTATTAAAATAGATACAATATACACTATGTATGTGTTCTTGCTAATAAAGTAGCTTCGCCGCTCCCCCCCCCCTCTCCCCCCCCCCCCCAGCCCCCGCGGCTCCAATTGCCTGTATGACAAATAACCCGTCGTGTCCCCTACACATTTCATATCATAAACTAAGTTCTCCCGCAGATACCTTTGTTCATATTTTTGTGAAACCAGATGATCATGATACATGTATATTCCCTTGAAAGGAATATACATGCATTTGCATACTATCATGAGCAGATACTTCCCCCATCCATTCTACCCCACCCCGATAATTTGTTACGCTTGTATCAAATTAGATACAGTACACTATGTTCGTGTTCTTGCTAGCTTCGCCGCTGCCCCCCCCCCCCTCCCCCCCCTCCCACGTGTCTTCAATTGTCTGCATGACACATAACCCGTCGTGTCCCCTCCACAATTCATATCCAAACTAAGTTCTCCCGCGTATACATTTTTAAAATATTCTTGTGAAACCGATGATAGCCGTTTATACATGCATTGCATAATAAATGAGCAGATACCTCCCCGTCCATTCTACCCCCACCACCCCACCCCCACCCCGTCGGCGTCTCTTCTGGTACTGCATGCTAGCTTCGTGACTTACTTAATACATCTTACCACAAGCTGGCGCAATTATAGTATCGTGTACGGTAGGGCGAATAGAGACGATGGTCAGCAGGTCAGTGAGCTATGCAAATAAACTACGGTTCGGTGGGTGATTAGATGACTCCGCGACGTGTATACACGGCTGTACAGCCATTGCGCGTTGTATAACCGCAGCTAAATTGAAGTTGTCGCATTTTGTCGTCAATGCACTTACAAACACGATGCCAATCGGCAATAGCGATCATTACCATACCATCCGCGTAATATAAATATTGATATTTATCAAAACCTGGGTAGATTCGCAACGTATTATATCTAAAATGGTTTCTCAATATATTATTTGTTTTATCTACTCCAATTTATATTCTTACAAATAATTTTACGGCGATAAATCGTTAGTCAGTGCTCGGCGCCTTAACTTTAGCAACCGGCATTGCTGACTTTCCCTTTTCTTCGATCTGGAGGACGACCACGGGCGGGAGCGACTCGGGAATACCTTATTGTCCTCCGCAAAACGTATATCCTTCGATCCCGACGGTCGGGGAGTCGCCGATTCTCGGGGTGAGGATATCTCGAGTGGGACACATTTGGGGGATTGAAGCTTACCGTATTAATATAATAGATGTAATTACACAAAGCATTTATACTGCACCATCTATCTAGGTTGCACTTTTTCGAGGCACATTATTATTCTTGGTCATCAGCTACAGTTCAAACCCACACAATAATCTTATGTACATCTCAACTCCCTGGGGAGCATACTAGCCCCGAGCCGCTCTAGAAATCTTCTTTTGCTTCATGTATCTTGAAGTTGTAGAACCTTCTACATGTATATACAATGTACCGAAAACACTTATACTTGTGAACAAAGAACAGCTTAACATCAGTTTTATGGATGTCATTAAGGGAGGAATCAATCAAATAAGTGTATCATAGATGGAATGTAAAGAAGTGAGCAAAAGAACTATTCACACTAACATTTTGACAACAAATAATAGGGTCAAATATTGGGTAATTGATTATATCATGTTCCTGCAAATATCATTAGAAAATATATCTTACTTAAGTCACATCCTTCTCATACTGAGTTACAGCAGCATTCTAACATTTCATTTGTTGAGTAAATATATTCATCCAATTGTCCCATTGTTGCAGTCGGTGCGACTTCAAAGTAACCTACTTGTAACTGTGCTATTTTTTCCCAAAATTCGACTGATCAATCACAGCCAAGTTATAACAAAAGGTCCATGAGATCTAAGATTTGCACAACCAGTAAATCCAAATTATACCATGTCAGTATTTTAAAAACAATTTTACAAGATACATGAACCTGCCAAAGACAAAGTAAGAGTTTGTGTATCCCTTCCAGTATCCTGACCCACTGAATATATATCTTGACAAGGCAATTTCAATTCATAAAAATTCAACATTTCGCAGTTTTGCAGGCCTTCAGTTAACCCACTCAGGACTGGTCCTCCAAAATAGAGGGTCTATGAAATCGCAATGCATGTAACACCAAAATCAAACTGGTTTGAACTGACTGAGCTTCTGGATCTTGAGCCTCCTGGGGGGTGCTTCACGGTTGAACTTAACTGGTTGTTGGACCTAACAATTATGGAAAGCCATTTGTAATCTTGGAATAAAAACATGTTCGAAGCAAAACAATGCAAGTATTTGAGAGAAATTCAACACAAAATATATCAATTATTTCAAGGCTCCTTGGTAATAACAAATATTACTGACTTTTATCAAACTTTATGCATTTTTAGAAGAATTGTTTCAAAAACGTTACAAAGAAGTTAACGGCTCTCCATAATTGTTGGGTCAAGTTAAGTTCAACTGAGGATCTTTGTGACACACCTTCCCTTGGCAGACACATCAATTGTAAGAATCCATCATGACCCAGTTTGTTTGTTTTTGACAAGAGTCATGTCATCCACTATAGGTTGATATCCCAGCAATGAGTTTCTGTGAATGCTAGTAGGTGTGAATATGTGTGAGAGACGGTCCATTCTTGGGCACATCCAGCAGACAAAGTAGTTTCTTGTTGTAAATGTCTAGATCTCATATCATCCATCCACCATCAGCCGTGATCCCAGCAATAAGTTCTGTGAATGCTAGTAAATGCGACTATGTGGAAGAGACAGCCCACTTTTAGCACATCAAGACGGAGAGATATTATAGTCTACTAAAAAGTAGACGAGAGTCATTTCTTGATGATATCTCACATCATCCACTATCAGTTGTAATCCCCAGCGATAAGATTCTGGTCCTCTTGGGTATCTTGGTTTCCTATCAACTCCTCGGACCCTTCCACCTGGTGGGGGGGGGTGGGGGGGGGGATGACAAAAAAAGGGGCAAATTACTATTTTACAAATTATTACAAATTAAATTTTTGGCATGTTACTCGTAGTCAAAGATGATAGTTTCTAGATTATAATTATGTACACATTGCTTTGTTAGCATATTTATGTATTTGTATTATATTTTGTTGTGTGCAGATACACTTAACTGCACCCTGCATCCTGAGTTTGTAAAAGATTGAAATAGGGGCATGGCAAGGCTTTTATATTTATCATTATCAAATTCAATATTTGCGTATTGTATATTACTTGTAAAGGAATTATTTTCATGAGGGGAGGGGGTGGATGACCTATTTATCCCCGACAAAAAATTATCTGCAATAATTGATTTGTTCATAAACAAAAAAAACAATGATCTAACCCTAACTATAATCCAAACACCTACCCTAACCATGATCCTTATTCTTAGCCTAACTTTCACTAAAACAAAGGGAAAATAAGAAATGTTGTGTCACCCTACCTATATGTTTCTACTAAATGTTTTGGCAACTAAAGCCAAATAATAATGAAATAATTAATGATCTTTGACTAATGTACCTCATCAACGACTTCTTCGCTGGTCACTATGCATAGACTATCTGCCGTGGGGTCTTCCACAGGGTCTAACTGGATCTCAACAGGCAGTTCTGTCGTTGACTGGTCAGAAGAACCCATGACCGTTTGGATGGACGCTAGATCAGCTGGTGCTATGTCAGATAACGGAGATTCACCAGCTGCGCTTACTATGGTGATCACTTTATTGCTCATAACCTGACAAAAGATGGGAAAGATCAAATGGAACTAACTTAGAAGTTATTCATATTTGACAGTCTGGTCATATGAACTGATGTCCATCCGGCATATAAATGGAGTGTGCAAAACTTCCATTTGCCGAGCTCTTTACCAACAATTATTCACTTTTATTCATTTTGTACACGAAGAGAGTACACATGACTTGAAAGAAACAATATAGAATTACAGCAACCGTTAATAATGT
Organism: Echinarachnius parma; assembly: GCA_037951105.1. Classification (NCBI taxonomy): domain Eukaryota; kingdom Metazoa; phylum Echinodermata; class Echinoidea; order Clypeasteroida; family Echinarachniidae; genus Echinarachnius; species Echinarachnius parma. The sequence goes on from JBAMJV010010045.1 coordinate 4,442, forward strand.
AAATTTATGAACAAAAAGATAAATCATGAATTTTGTAAAGTACCTTCTTCAACATGTTGGGAAATGGAAATTATTCAGAGATATTACATGTATTTATAAGTGAGTTGTTCCAGACTGTTTATACATCAAAATCTCAGAATTATGATATACATGTAAGAATATCTGGACAAGAGTATCTATATCCCGGCTGAAACACTTTTCATACATGATCAATGCGCTCAATATTATTTGCAGCTCTACTCTCAGAGATAGACTTAGTAATTGAAAAACAACAACACGCGCACAGATGGTTATCTACACCAGAGTACAAAGAAAGAAGAAACAAATATTGTTGGCACATCCATCAACTTAGCAGAGACAAATAAATTAAAGTTATCAAACTTGGGTCTTGGCAACAGACCTGGAACAGCTAATATCCTCTTCAATTCTGATGAAAAGAACCCAACTGATAACAATCTGGCCTGAATCCCTCGATCCATTTGATTTCAGCGAACAACGCATATACACAGGAAGTCTGAAGAGGAAGCTACTAATACCAGAGCTTGGCCCCTGCTCGCTGCCTCCTCAGTGCAATTAGTACCATGTGAGGGGATGATGTTACCAAGGTTACCGAGAGAGATACTTAATGGGCATCTTCCTCTCTTGACACACAATTTAACTACTATAGTATACAATGCACCATGAGAGGTATTGTACATTTAGTAAAGTATGCAAGGTATGACTGCTTGCCCTAGACAAGTTATAATTGATGTTGGGCAAGTAAAATTTCATAAATGGTCAAGTTTGCCTGCTTGATCGGGCAGCTAAGATCTCTATTCTAACTACAAGAGAAAAATGTAAGACAAAATTTGTCTAATGGATCACAAATTGATCTTAGGTCCAGCTGATAAAATAATTATTGGCATTCTAAAAATCATATTAAAAATGAATATATTCTAGAAAGATTGATACGAAAAATGACATACATGTACAACTTTGCAACTAAAAATGCATGAGCCCTATTAAACTGAATTGTTTAATATTTATTTATACATCTATTTTTGCTTGCAGGCTAGTATGCATTTGAATGCATACATTGTCTGCTGCCTGAGTTATAAAATAACTCTGAAACTAATTAACTTCTTAGCTCAATGAAAATAAACACTAAATTAGATACTAACTTTCTATTGACATAAGAATACATTTGCATTTTATATAACATTCAAAGAAATGATGCAACACTTTGAACAGTTATCATAACATTTATTAGATGAAGATATCATGATTTCATGAAAAAAAGACATGACATCATTGTATAACTTGTTTTCTCCTGATCAGAAGATAGACTTCATGAACTTTGACACAATTGTCCTACTACCACCTACTGCTTTCTTTACTACTCCATGCAGTCACTGAATATCATGCACCAAATTAAAGGGATCTGGTAACTTTGTTGACATACTTGTGCAAAAAGTGATTAATGATTGAAAACATTTGTATTTCTGTGATCTAATATGTCCACTGAGCAATGTGTGACAAATTCATATCGGATATCATATCTATAGCCAAATAATGAGCGAAAATGCAAAGTGATATTCGATTACTCATTGCATCGAAATTGCACACAATTATAACTTTCCAGTGGATAATACAAAATCCAAAGACTTTAATCTTAAGTGTCTTTTTAAATTTGAAAAAAAAAACCTGTTCCATGCTTCTATTGGTAATACAAATACAACAGGGTATACAAGCACCGCTCAAGTTCCAAGTAAGTTTTGAGGACTTTGACAATGTTACTAGATCTCTTTAAATGTAGAGCGGGACTATCAAAAGTCAATGCCCTCGACTTTTATTCAAGTGACTTCATACAGAGAATGTTAGTGAAAGATGTACTACTTGCACCAAAGTATGTGACATAGTGACATCTGCTGGCACCACTTTATCTCACAGCATATCTGAATTTCTGAACAACAGCCAAACTTGTTATTTCAAACAGAGAGCACCACAAATATCCCTTTATTTATGACTGCATTTACTTTTCTTTTTTTTCAAGAGTGACAAATAATATGTATTCACACTTTTGCAAACAAGACCTAACCAGAACGTCAATGACGTAGCGCTCATCCGCCATCTCGCAACATCAAATATCGCAAATTTCATGTGGTACACTTTTCAACTGGTCAAAAAATAAAAATTTGATGCCCTGGAAGGGACATAAAAATAAAATTTAAAAAAATTAGAGTGAAAAAAATATAAATTTGACGCCCCGGAAGGGACATGGGAAAAAAAATAAATAATAATAATAATAATAATAATAAATTAATTAATTAAAAATAAAAAAATAAAAAAAATAAAAAAAACAATAAATAAATAAATAAATAAAAAAAGTAAAAAAAAAACTATAAAAAAACAAAAACAAAAACAAAAAAAAATAAAAATAAAAATAAAATAAAAAAAATTAAAAAAATTAAAAAATTTAAAAATTTAAAAATTAAAAATTACCATAATTAATGAATGGAGAAAAATTTCAAAATTCTGTGTAGAAGTTTAGTGTACCAAAGTTAGCTCTACCAGATAAAGCAAACCAAATCAAAATCGGTCGAGAAATGAAGGAGAAGAAGCATTTTTTGTGATTTCGAATAAATTTGCATAAATTACCATAGATAATGAATTTCACGATTCTGTGTAGAAGTTTTAAATCCCCCTCCTAGCCCTATCTTATGAACCAATCAGAATCAAAATCGGTTGAAAAATAACGAAGAAGAAGCATTTTGAAAACTGTGGACGGACGGACGGACGGAAGGACGGACGGAAGGACGGACGGACGGAAGGACGGACGGACGACGGACGCAACGGCATGGCATAAGCTCATCGGGCCCTTCGGGCCGGATGAGCTAAAAATGCCTGTCGAGTCTAATAAACTCCTTATAAACCTCATATACTTTTTACCTATTATACATCAATGCATCATTAGAGCTACTTTCCAGGGTATGCCTAAAGGCTAAATCTATTTGATATTCATTCAGACACTTTTTACTCTTCACCCAAACAGTTCACCTGTTTGTCTGTTGCATTATCTATCATAAACTTTTACCATTTTACTATCTTAGTGCATCTTTAGGCATTCAAAATAGTGAATGTTTAATTGCAAACCCACGATGTTCTATAATAATGTCAGAAACAATTCAATGAGTTTCTCTATATCTTGTAGGCTGTGGTTCAAACTTCATTGGCAATAACATGAGGTTAACACAAACTTGTCAGTAGCTGGCGCTATTCAAATATGGAGTATTGAGTGGGCCGTATGCATAAAAACAAGCAATTGGTTGTGCTAGCCTTTTGCTTGAATCGGTATGCATGAAAACAAGCAATTGCTTGCAAGCAAAAGCTTTTGCTTACAAGCACAAGCAATTGCTTACCAAACAAGCATTGCTTGAAACCGTATGCAGAACACGAACCTTTTACTTGTCTTGATAAGCAATTGCTTGCGTTTTTTCAAGCACATCCAGACCAGCTTGAGCTCTTGCTTACTCTGGGCATTCACGTTTAAGGATCAAATTTTCATGCCGTTTCAGGATGATTACGAGCTCCTTATTCCAGAGGTTATGTTGTGATTTCATATTTAATAAAATTTAGACTTTTTACGGCAATTTTCGTCCATCGATCTGCACAGAAACCCCCCTAATGCTCTGTGCTGTTTCCCCCCTATTTGCGTAAGCAAAAATACTGCTGCCAGGTCGGGCACGAAGCGTTGTTGTCCTGCAGTGCGATGTTCGCACAACCGTGACGATCCTTTGTCCAACACGTAAGCAATTGCTTAGGCAGTGCAAGCAAAAGGTTTCAGCACAAGCAAAAGCTTGTGCATATGAATTCAAGCAATTGATTGAACTTGATCTTTTGCTTGACAAGCTCTTGCTTGTGCTTAAAGCAATTGCTTGTTTTTATACATACGGCCCATTGGCTACACTTCAAGGTCCAAAAAGGTCATAACGACTTTAGGATTACTAAAAAATTTTTAAAATACAATGAAAAAGAAAGAGGTCAACACTACAAACAATGTAGAAACATCAAACTTGCTATACAGGGTGGCCCAAAAAAACGAAACAGGGCACTTCCCAAAATATAGTAACAAAATGATTATGTCCATCGGCTAGGGTATCTTTTCCAATGAAAAACGATACCAAGAACAGCAATTTTTGTTGTGTGGTTGTGTAGTTTTTGTTTTAGGGCGCTCTGAGTGACACCATGTCAGGCTCCCATTTTTGTCATATTTTACCAAGTCAGTGTCTGATAAATTGCTCTTACTGCCCGCCATAGCGTTGAACAAGGAGGAATACGTGCGCTATTGTTAGTGTGCATTCAGCTGTGTGCCGAGAGAATGGGCATGGTTGTTTGATGATATGACGGGCAGTAAGTGTGATTCATCAGGCACTGACTTGAAAAAAATGGGAACCTGACATGGTGTCACTCAGAGAGCTCTAAAACAAAAACTACATTTTCATTGGAAAAGATACCCTAACCGATGGACATAATCATTTTGTAACTATATTTTGGGAAGTGCCCCGTTCCGTTTTTTTTTTTGGGGGGGGCCCACCCTGTATAGATTAACATCATATGGCAACAGGCATTTCCTCCCCAGACCCAAACAATTCTCTTCTTCCTCTCCAACATTTAAACTTCAAGTACCAGTTTACAGAACTAGCCAATCACTTAACATATAATGCCTTTGGTCACGGGGGTACGTGTTGCATAAAGAGTTGTGATTGATCGCAAGTGAGAAAACATACATGTGCACTTGAGCCAATCAGATTTGCGCATTAGGCGCAATTTCTGACTTGCGATTAATCACAACTTATATGCAACACCCCCCCCCCCCCCCACCCCCAGATCACATGTTCACTGTGTGGACGATAACAAATAAAAACAATTATTTAAATAAGAAGACAATTAGATTCATGAATAGTAATAATGGCATCCTACCTGATGAAGCGTGATCTTCCCCGCTGCCGCTGCTGCCTTTGCATTGGTGGTGGCGGTTCTAGAGGCGGTAGTAGCAATAGATGTGGCCCTGGTGGAAGACTTACTGGACTTCAGTTGTGCCTTCTGCTTCTGCTTCGGCTTGGTGAGGCCCAGGGCTAGCTTGCCAGCCTCGGTCAGGGTGTAGGTGTTGCTCGGATGTTGGACTGGAGCCGAAGTGCCTTGAAACCAGGATAGAACCCCATTGCCCGAACCTAAATGAGAGAAAAAATGGAACATACATTTATCAATTGATTGGTTCAGTCTAGTTTAGGTTTAGTCTTGTCTGGTTTGATAATGTTTGATTAGAGGTGATATGGTTTGGGCTGGTTTAGTTTTGATATTTGCTATTTGATTTCAATGGTATAACCCATATTGTCCATTTACCTCAACCAGAGTATTTTAGGGGAACAGTCCTGCATGAATGTGGTAATCATGCCATTTGTTGTTTTGCTTACAGGGCGGGGGGGGGGGGGGGGGGGAGGGGGGATTATGTCAGTTTATTTTGGTTTGCTTTGGGCTAAATATGCTGGTTTGATTTGATTTGGTGTGGTTAAAAATGTTCAGTTGGTGTAAGTTTGTTGTTGATTTGGTTTGGCTTGGTCTGGTTTTTCTCCAGTGGTGTTTACTTCATATCACATGATCTTTTACAATTTTGTGATATATATTAGGGGATCATTTTCGCATGCGTTCATGTTTGTCTTTGTTTGTCTTTATTTGGGGCCACCAGATTCAGGTTACAGGTGACTATAGAAGACAAAAGAAGACAAAACAAAAGGTAAATTGTAGGATTTGGTATAATAACAGAATTTTGCTTACCTACTGAATCCAGGGGTGCTGAAGCCTCAGCCATGGCTGCTAGTGTTGCAAGGACTGACGTAGAACTGGGGCTGCCCTTGCTGCCTAGGTCAACTGCGGAAACAAACAAATAATGGAGTTAAATGTTTATCACAGAAACATTAACAATTATTAGAAAAATTATACAGAATTACTCAGAATATTAATTATTATTTCTATTACCATTATTATTCCATGAGTGGAGAAAACATACAATATTAAATGAAAAAACGGAAAACATGCACTTTGTGTTTAGGAATGATTGCAGTGTGTATACATCTGTTGACCGGGGTAATACTGCAAAGCGCTATGATAATTGTGTGATTAGCGCTATATCAAATAACTGTTTTTAACATCATTATCATGAAGTACAAGCATGTCTTACCACAGGGAAAAAATTAATGCTGATTTTTCAGGGGGCTACTTTTCAAGTTTGCCTGCATGAAAATAGCTTTCTAAAATTGTTTTGCATTAAACTGTATGCAAATTTCCAGGGGCTCTTTTATGATTTCCAGGGGCTCATTTAAGCATTTCTGGGGTGAATTCATCCTGAGCCCTGTGTACTTTTTTCACTGCCTTACCACTTATCTTGCCAGTGCTGGTTATCTTAGCCTTTGGATGCTTGGAGGTGGAGGTGGTCTTGATAGAGGACTGCACTGAGGAGGACGTTGCAGTAGACAGTGCCACAGGACTAGACAGAGACTGAACAAGGCCACCACTCCCACTGTATCTAAACTATCCCGTTAAGTACAAGTATGTTAAAACTCTTACCACTGATCTTGCCAGAGCTGGTTATCTTAGCCTTTGGATGCTTGGAGGTGGAGGTGGTCTTGATAGAGGACTGCACAGAGGAAGACGCTGCAGTAGACAGCGCCACAGGACTAGACAGAGACTGAACAAGGCCACCACTCCCACCATATCTAAACTATCTCTTTAAGTACAAGTATGTTAAAACTCTTACCACTGATCTTGCCAGAGCTGGTTATCTTAGCCTTTGGATGCTTGGAGGTGGAGGTGGTCTTGATAGAGGACTGCACTGAGGAGGATGCTGCGGTAGACAGTGTCAGAGGACTAGACAGAGACTGAACAAGGTCACCACTCCCACCATATTTAAACTATCCCTTTAAGTACAAGTATGTTAAAACTCTTACCACTGATCTTGCCAGAGCTGGTTATCTTAGCCTTTGGATGCTTGGAGGTGGAGGTGGTCTTGATAGAGGACTGCACTGAGGAGGATGCTGCGGTAGACAGTGTCAGAGGACTAGACAGAGACTGAACAAGGTCACCACTCCCACCATATTTAAACTATCCCTTTAAGTACAAGTATGTTAAAACTCTTACCACTGATCTTGCCAGAGCTGGTTATCTTAGCCTTTGGATGCTTGGAGGTGGAGGTGGTCTTGATAGAGGACTGCACCGAGGAGGACGCTGCGGTAGACAGTGTCACAGGACTAGACAGAGACTGAACAAGGCCACCACTCCCACCAATCTTGATTTGCTGAATAGCAATAAAGAAACAAATATTGTTCAATGTCAACTTTCACATTTGACCTCATTTGACCTTTGACCTACTTATGTGACCTTTGACCCCAGAATATCATGGAGGCCAATATTCCAATACTCTTTCAAGAAATAATTTCTATATGGTGTACCCTAAAACTACCTCTTCAAATATGTGACCGGCTATAGCAAAACCCTGGACTTTTGACCTACTTATGTGACCTTTGACCCCAGAATATCATGGAGGCCAATATAGGGCATAGCTTACCAATCACGTTTGGTTACAAACAGATGCTGGGTTGGAAAATTATTCAAATTTTTGTATGGTCACGGACGAACGGACGGAGGACAGAAGGACGCAATTTGGATCCCTTAGTCTCCCTCCACCTCGGTCGGCTCAACAAAAAGGACCCACTCTTTCAAGAAAGAATTTCTATGTGGTGTACCCTAAAACTATATCTTCAAATATGTGTCCGGCTATAGCAAAACCCTGGACTTATCGGTAATAATCAAAATGTAGATTTTCATACCATTAGAAAGGCCTCATCACATCACAAGCTTTCATTTGATGCTTTGTTCTATCTAATTGACCAGTAAATAATTGGTGGATATGATTGTTTCAATTTTACAATCATAGGTCTTTACACACATTGTGTGAACTTAAACTGCCCATTTCTTCAAAACATGAATTACCGACAAGTGCTGGTTTTTTGCTAAAGATGGTCACATAAATATTACATGACACAATTAGACACATTAGCAATGCTTTCCATGCAATTAGAGTATGGTACAACTTTATTTCCAACTAACTTTCCTATCCATTATTTATTTATTTATTTCATATCAAAATCATTAGGTGGCTAAACAAAACAAATTCAATCAAGTTTTGTTCAAAAGTGAATTACATGTACAGTCCATAATTAAAACTACCGGTAATTAATTTTGATGGGAAAATGACAATTTGCAGCAAGTGACTAGAAACGTATCAACTATTGACAAGAACAGCGAAAGGGGTAAATGAAACACATATTCTCACCATTGTTGACGACAGTAAATCAATCAGGACCTCATTGCTGTGATCATTTGCTATGTCTAAAGAGGGTCTTTTCAAACTGAAAGAGAGAGAGAAATAGAGACAAAAATAACATAATATAGGTCTAGAAAAAATGTATGCTTGAATATGTTTACATTTGTTTTCAATAAAATAGTTGGCATTGCACAAAGACAAACCCTGCAATTGTGATGAAGTCAGTGGCGTATCCTTGGGGGGTGGGGGGGGGAGGGGCACAAGGGGGGCACGGGCATGCGCCTAAAAAAAAACAATAACAAACATAAAGGGACCAATTTTTTTTTGGGGGGGGGGGTTACAAAGGGGGCGGCATGTGCCTCCCATCATTTTTTAAATAAAACAATCAAATGCCCCCCCCCCCCCACCCTCCAATCAGTCCGACCACCCCCAGTCACTGAATGAAGTACTCACTTTATTTTGTTTAATCATGTCTGCGCCATGTTTCAGCAAACAACCAACTGTCTCTAGATGATCTCGCTCTACTGCCCAATGCAATGGTGTCATTTTCAGCTGTGCGATGGAAAATGGGAGAAATAGAAACAGATTAGATATTATACAGAAAATGTCCAGGCTTGCTAAATGGCAAGAACAGAAATTAAAATATTTAAATTTTGTGACTAACCACATAGTGTATCCATGGTACACATATCATAATTGTGCAGTTTTCATTTAAAGGTGCACAGGTCTGTAAAGTGTCCGATATTGCCCAAAATGACATTTGAGACTTCGATCCTGTACCAAAATCATTGTAAGATATGTCCGAATGATGTGTGATGTGAAAAAGAACACTGCTTTCCTGGTTAAAAAGGCAAAAATATGCGTCAGCTTTTACAACGAATTACTGTATGACGCTTTAAATGAGGTTTATGATCGTTCATTAGTAATTTTTGTGGAGTTAGACACTTTACAGGCATCCCTTTAATTAGACTGAAATTATCTTCCCAATTATTTTTATGAACTAATAATAATAGGTTTTATTTATATAGCTTACACAAAATTATACAATACTGTATGGTCCATTTATGACTGGAACACAAGGCTAGTTTTTGGACCAATTTTCTCAAGTAATCTTCATTACGTTTGAACATTGTCACTATTCACCTATTACCAAAAATATTTCCAAATCACAACTACGCTATCTCTTTGTTTAAATGTGTGCTGAAAACTAAACTCATTTGCTTACCTGGGGGTGTTGCATAAAACTTTGAGTTACGATCAATTGAAGTTTGGATTAAACGGAACTTTGCAATCGAAACGCAACTTTGTGCTAGCTAATGGATCAAATGCAAAGTTCAAACATAACTTGCACTTTTTATCAAACACAACTGTTCTAAATAAAACTAGATGTGTTTGATTTTGTGTTTGATAGCAACACCCATCTGGTTTCTTTTAAAAATTGTTTTAAAATTATTATTTGTTGGCATAAAATGTATAATAATACTTATTTATCAGGGGGATTTCATGTTCTTGATGTAAAATTTATGAAGATTTAAAATACTTGCATTCTTGCTTTGGAATATATGTTTTATTCCAAGGCTACAATGGCTTTCCATAACAATTCGGTCCAAACTTAGAGTTAAGTTCAACTTAGAATCTTTGTGAAACACCCCCCTGTATTAATTAACACTATGGGGATTGCAAAGTCTAGAAGGGAACAGGTTTCGATCTTTCCCTACCATGTCCTGTGCATCAATGTCTGCACAGTGGTTCAGCAGTAGATCAGCCACCAGTGGATGCCCCTCCTGGCAGGCCATGTGGAGAGGAGTCCTGTCAACCTTTGTCCTGGCATCTCGACTCACGCCAGCCCGAAGCAGCGCCTCGGCCGTGCTCACATGACCATGCTTGGCTGCCCAATGGAGGGGGGATAACCCCAGCTACGGAAAAAAAGGGAAACACATGATTGATAATTACTTACATTTTACAAATTTGATCTTTTAGATCTCATCTGATTTCAATTAGACAAAGAAAATGTGAGCTAGAATCAGCAGATATAATCTAGGGTTCAAGAATGACAAAGGATTTGAACTAATCTCCAATTCAAATTATACTATCAGTCTCTATCACACAATCCTGCTGGAATTTTGTTTCCCTAAACAATTTTCCCCCAAAACAAATCTTAGGTCATTAAAATCCATTCCCAAATCTAAAATACTAAATTGGGGTTATTTATAACAAAAGTTTGTAACATGCAAATATAATCTACACCATGAAACATTTTTATATAACATTTGTTATCATGCATTTCCATAATATGTATTCACGATGACTTCATGTAAACTGGTCTTCTAGAACATTTTTGTTGTTGATAAGAACAAAAGCTATGACGGGGGAAATTGACGGCCCCCCAATATAATTTGACGAAAACAAAATAATAGGAAACATAAGGGGACATTATGTGTGCCCCCTCCCCCCCCCCCCCTTTTCTTCCTTCCCCCCCCCCCCCCCCCTCCCAATCTGGTCCGACCACGCTACGCCACTGATTGTGATCCTGCGGACATTCTCACCCAGTCTGTTGTGAATGGAGCTCCATTGGTCATGAGTACTCGTACTTCCTCATCGTTGCCTCCCTTTGCCGCTTCCAGCAGCTTCTTGCCTAAGTCTACGAGGGACATCACAGGACCTGCAAGTATCAACAAGTAGGGAATATCTTAGCAAGTCAAAATCAAAGTGATCACTTTGAGTTTGACTTAGATGACTGGGTGACCTACTGTAGCTATATACAGTAGCCTTTATTAAGGCTATAGGCTATACATCGGCACCCGTCCCTAATATTTCTGAGTTTTAAACTAAAAAATAAAAACAAATTATAAAACTTTACTCAAGTCACACATTACAGGGATCTAGTAACTTTGTTAACATGTGCAAAAAGTGATGAGTGGTTGATACAATTGTTGTTATCTGCTATGTCCACTGGGTGCTGTGTGAAAATTTCAAGTTAAATGGACGTTATATGGCCGAGTAATGAGCAAAAATGCACACTAACTCATTGCACTCACTTTGTACACGTTTTTTGCGGTCCAGTGGATAATTTAACATTTGAACACTTCAATCGTAAATAATTTTTTAACCAAAGGGAAATTTGAAAAACCAAAACCTGTCCCATGCTTTTAGTACTTCTGGTTTTATTGTTAATACGAATTCACCAAGGTATACGGGAACCGCTAGAACAATTGGATTTTGAGGATTTGTACAATGTTACTATTTAAGACTAAGTCCCTTTAAGAAAATAAATTCTGAGGCGATGATCAGATTTGCGATATCGTTTTCGGATATGGTCTTCGGACGGCTATCATTAATTATTATTATTCAAACATAATCATGTAAATCACTGCGGGAATAGCGCTATATGAATAACCGCTATTATTATTATGCACTCTTTATTTTATTCATCACGATTCATGATGGAGAACGGAATGAGTCCCATTTTGACATTTTTGGGGGGCCTAAATTTAGTAAATTAATAAATTAAGCCCTAAACTTAGTATTATAGTAAAAGTAAAAGTAAAACTAAATAGTAAATTATCCTTGTTTTTGTGGGGACTTTTTTGCATGAAAATGTCCCCCAAAATAACTCAAATGGGACTCAATATCCGTTCTCCTGAACTAGTAATGAGTAATGTCTAATCATGATCATCATCACATCAATCATGCCTCATTCAATCAGTGCAGTCCAAGCTGGAATTGAACCCTATAAACGGGATCGGCAGGATCGGAGCGGCGGCCGGGCCGGGCCAGGCCCGGCGGCGCGGCCAGCGTCTGTGGCCTGGCTTCATCATTTTGATCCCGCCGCCTTTTGTTTACGGAAGTGAAGTCTTTGGCGCGGTGCGCGTGCAGAATTATAACACAGGAAGCACTTGACAGAGGCCCTGCACCGGAAGCAAAAGCTATCGCTCGCTTCGCTGTTTTCGGCATAAAAAATGCTTAAAATGCTACTTACACGAACTAGAAATCCAAGTTCTGCAGGGAGATCACGCAAATTATGTTCTTTATTCGGACCTTTATAGTCAATATTTATAAAAGTGTAATTTAATGTCGAAATTTGACTCTGGCAGCCTTGCACGAAATGTTTCCGGTGCACCGAAAATAGTTCCGTCTTTAAGGTCACTTCACACAGTTTGATAATAAAATATTATTTCGAGATTTATTAAGAACCCTTTGATTTTGTCAATAATTATTCAAGATATAAAATACTTCCTAATTATACTGTTCAATACCCCTATAATTCAACGAAGAGAAATATTACATAAAATCTACCCATACTATGAAGATTTATTTTTCTTTTTGGAGAACGTTTATCACTTCACAGTATGTGATTAGTTTTCAGACGTTTTTTGTATATAATGTTCATAAAAATAATGAAATTATCTCATATTGGAATAATTTATTTGAAAAATTGAAATGATACATATTATAAAATATTTTGTAGTTGTTTAAATATTAATACAATATTATTGATACTTATAATTTTACATTGACGGGAAAACATAAAACAAAACATATAGACCTAGACTAGACCTAGTAGACATAATACCAGTCTCAGAATCAAAGGGGAGGGGGGCGGGGCAGAAGTATACTTTACAAGTTTACATTGACAACATTTTGGCCGAGTTTCCTCTCTAGTCTTTATTAGTGTATGTGTGGGGAGTCAATAATTGGTTGCAGTGTAATCGTAAGAAATATTTGAGAATTGGTAGATATGCCCATTCGGTATAGAAGGAAATACTTGCGAGCATTTTGAATGGTATCGATCTATTATTGGTTTGAAAATGCTCCACAAGTTGATGAAAATGTTCATGATAAAATTGTAAAAGATACTCCTATAATAATGCAACTGTGATCAGCGCTGTGCGTAGCACGGCGCCTGGTTTAGGTTAATAATAATGTTGCAAACAGTTACACGACGAAAAGAAATGGAATGAAATTCTTGATGATCATAGAATACTGATCGATATGGTCACTAATTTATCATCTTAATAATTTTAGAGTGCATTGGTAGGCCTACTATTGAAACGCAAATTCGGTCATCATGTATTATACTATATGATTCCATAATGCCATTGGTACGATTTTTTTTTTTTTTTAATCCTCAAATTGTTTTTTTATTGTTCTCACTGTCTCCAGCCTAGCGTAACTCGATGGCAAAGTTTGAAGATAAGGACAAATTTCTATAGACACATAACTTAAATACAGTTTGGAGCGTGTAATGATAACATTGATGGCCAAAGTATTAATTGTTGTGTACTGGTGTAGATTCCAAAAGCAGCAACTAAACTTCGCTGCTTCAGTAATTTATGAATATACAAAATTGAATATAAGCTGCAGGTGCCCATTTTAAGAAATGGTCTTTTTCAATTGACGACATGTAGACCCCTTTTGTAGGTCATAACTGTTTTATTTATGCAAATTGATGTGCAAATAAGAATTTAATCGATTTGCTCTTTTGTGTTGTAATTTATAATACTGTCACGCACTTTTATGATGTTTTAGTAATGTCTCTTTTTACTGTTATTATAATTGTAGACAATATCTAAAATCATTTAAAAACATTTCCTTGTAGGCATGATCACATGCATGCCTACACAATTATAAATAATAATTATTAATGTATACATTATATTAATAATTTGTTAAAATTAAAAAGTGTATGAAATGATTGTTTAGAAGTTTGTATATGACTTGCCATTGATTTATTTATTTGTATAATGACATTTTGTATTGTAGGTATTCATTTGTATTACCTGCCACAGTGGACCTGGTGTGAATATTATTTATTCTATAGAATAAAGAAATGATTTAAACAAAATGTACCTTGTATAATAATAATCGGTATTTGTTTTATCCTCATGTCATTTTGCCAATATTTTTTTTAACTTTATCACCAAGGGGGGGGGGGGGGGGGCTCCTGGGTCCCAGCCACCCAGCCAATCCCCCCTCCTCTCCCCCCCCCCCCCCCCCCCCCCCCGCACCGGCTGTACGTAATGGATGTAAGAAGGGTTAGTTAGTTATGTGTTGTCTGAAATATGTGTGTCACAGGATATCATTCAGAACACACACACACACACACACGCACGCACACACACTTGTGACACAAGCACACACACACACATACCTACGCACAACACACACACACACACACACGCACACACGCACACCCCTGCACAACACACATGATATCTATGCAGCGTTCTGCCGTTCAGGAACTCATAGGCAGAAAAAGAAGAAAAATTAAGTATGATCATATATTTTGCATTGTGTACACCCAAACATACACAATATAAACACTGAAGCATACACCTTATGAACACTGAAGCATAATAATAATAATAATATTATTAACACGAGCTCAAAGACATACACCATTTACACAAATCACAAATGTTCCCTTATGTTTTCTTTTTTTCCCAAAAATTATTGGGGGGGGGGGGGGGCACAGGGCCCCCATGGCCCCCTCCCCCCCCCCCCCCCCCAGGAGCTATGGCACTGCCCCATACTAACACCTCAAACATACACCATATCGACACTTTAAAACATTTGGTATTGATACTTTCTAGGACTACTAGTCTGTTTCTGCAGACCCATAAATGTTTGTTCGCAGTTCTTTTGATTATAAAGTTTCAATAAAAACTGTTTTGGGCGACACATATTTGAAATTTCTAATGTAGCTGGTGGAATGGATTTAACTACAATTTATCTTTCTTATATATCAAATTATTATATTTGTGTGCTGGTTTCTTTATATAATAGTCATTCCAAACATACAGTAACACAAACACAGAGCCCATTCTAGAGTCGCGGCTAATGAAATAAATAGATATACATTACAGCAAATGTTGTATGTTAGATATTCATGATTTATGGTTTCGGAAAGTACAAAAATGGTACATGAATTTCCATAACTCTATAGTACTGCATACAAAATAGGCAATTAATAAGCAGAATTAATTCAAATTAATATTTACAAGGGGGGCACATTATTATCATTAGGGGGTACATAAATGGAATAACTACCTACTTTTATATTGTGAGTGTGTGTGTGTGTGTGTGTGCATAAATGCATGCCTGCAGCTGTCTGTGTGTACATGCGTGTGTGTGCATAGGTGCATGTGTGCGCAAGTGTGTGTGTGTGTGTGTATGTATGTATGTATGTGCATTTATTTGAGTGTATATGTATGGAGAAGGTGCTTTCACGTCTCTCAAAATAAACAAATCCCAGATAATGAACTTTCTTTTAGAAAAGAACATTATTATGTGATATTTTTCAGGGCACTCCTGTAAATGGTATAAAATTTGTTGATTTGAATGTCAAATTATGAAAAATGTATATAAAAATATAACCAGAACGTCAATGACGTAGCGCTCATCCGGCATCTCGCAACATCAAATATCGCAAATTTCATGTGGTACACTTTTCAACTGGTCAAAAAATAAAAATGTGATGCCCTGGAAGGGACATAAAAATTAATTTAAAAAAAATTAGAGTGAAAAAAATATAAATTTGACGCCCCAGAAGGGACATGGGAAAAAAAAAATTTAAAAAAATAAATAAATAAATAAATTTTAAAAAAATAAATAAATAAATTTAAAATAAATAAATAAATAAATAAATAAATAAAAAAATAAAAAATAAAAAATAAATAATAAAAATAAATAAATAAATAAATAAATAAATAAATAAAAAATTACCATAATTAATTAATGGAGAAAAATTTCAAAATTCTGTGTAGAAGTTTAGTGTACCAAAGTTAGCTCTACCAGATAAAGCAAACCAAATCAAAATCGGTCAAGAAATGAAGGAGAAGAAGCATTTTTTGTGATTTTTGGAATAAATTTGCATAAATTACCATAATTAATTAATGGAGAAAAATTTCAAAATTCTGTGTGGAAGTTTAGTGTACCAAAGTTAGCTCTACCAGATAAAGCAAACCAAATCAAAATCGGTCGAGAAATGAAGGAGAAGAAGCATTTTTTGTGATTTTTGGAATAAATTTGCATAAATTACCATAATTAATTAATGGAGAAAAATTTCAAAATTCTGTGTGGAAGTTTAGTGTACCAAAGTTAGCTCTACCAGATAAAGCAAACCAAATCAAAATCGGTCAAGAAATGAAGGAGAAGAAGCATTTTTTGTGATTTCGAATAAATTTGCATAAATTAGCATATATAATGAATTTCACGATTCTGTGTAGAAGTTTTAAATCCCCCTCCTAGCCCTATCTTATGAAACAATCAGAATCAAAATCGGTTGAAAAATAACGAAGAAGAAGCATTTTGAAAACTGTGGACGGACGGAAGGACGGACGGAAGGACGGACGGAAGGACGGACGGACGGACGACGGACGCCACGCCATGGCATAAGCTCATCGGGCCCTTCGGGCCGGATGAGCTAAAAACTATTTTTAAAATATGCCTATGTAATGGTATGGCATAAATACTGTATATGCCAGTTTATATATAAATGTACATCCCATTTACATTGTATAATATTACGAGACATAAAATATGATTTAGTAAAAGACACTTTTAGCACTGTTTATATAACACTGATTACTCTTACTCTATTCTGGTTATCAAACTGAATGACTTAATATAAGATATATATTATGTTTGCACCTTATGAAAGGATAGAAAATATATTTTATTACCATTCTATCATAAAGAAATACAAATCTTGCTATCATTATTCACGGAGGCCTAAATTACATTGGCAACATTTATTTTTATTGCACTCATATCAGACATATCATATCAAGCATATTTTCAAGTCTAAACATTTAGACAAATACAATTTTTATAATCACAGAAGACCCAAAACAGATATGCTTACATGAGAGTAATGATATATGGAGTGGACCCTGTCTGTTCAATTCTCTATTGTATTTCACCATCGCAAAGGAAACAGAAGGTACACAATTATTATAATTCCTCATAGTGGTACTTGATTGACATATTTTGTTTTCAAAGGTTTTACAAATTTTGTTTGTATTTATTGGGCTTTTTAAACAATCTCATAAATGGGAAATTGGAAATTATACATGTATATTGTAAAATGACATTCAAAGATGCATTGTAAACAGAAATATATTAAACAAATATACCATGCACTGAGAGCCTCTAGTTGAAATTATGGATTCCGAGGTGACAGGAAAAGCACTATGTTCTGAGGGTCGTAGACCCGAAGAACATAGTGCTTTTTCTGTCACCGAGGAATCCATAATTTCACTAGTGGCTCGAAATAGTGCATGATATATTTGTTTTATATCCTTCGCATAATCATAATCATCGCAAAAACAAATGATTTCAATTCAATTAAAGAAAAACTAAACATTGATCATGGAACCATCACTGCACTGACTATGTTATGTTTGTGACACTGACCCCCTTTGCGCAATAGTCCGAGCGCAGAGCGCGTATTGCGCTCTTTCCATTCATGGTTACGCGCCTTAACAACTAATGCGCACCCAAATGCAAAACGCGCGCATCAAAGTGAATAATTAACCTGGTTTACATACTACACACGTGTAATTGTATGGAGAAAATACATTACACATACAGCTAGTGCAGTGCACACCGCGGCCGATTGTTAAATGACGAATTAGTGTCACGACCACAGAAGGACAACGATGCACAATGTGCACCATTGTCGTATTTTTTTAATTCGAATACCGCTACGTTATACATGAAATGCATCTCTAGAATATTCTTTGGAACAATTGATATTCACGGGTGAAAATATGCTGTATTTCTTTAAAAAAAAACTCTTTGAGAAATCTCGTCGAGCATCTTTCGCAAGCTAAAACAAGACCTCTGCTCGCAGGGAAGTTTTTTAACACGCATTTCTATGGGCTCAATATGATCACCCGGCGTCTATGACGTCATTCATGGAATAGCATTTACTATTCCATGAATGACGTCACGCATAGCACATTTTTCTCCATGGGCATTACTATGTTTGGTCACATGATGCTATGTAGACCAATCACTGAACAGGATTTCATTCATGTAGGATATAATGAAACATAATAGAACAAGTACAGTATATATTTTGGGGGTAGTACTATATTGCATATAAATGGGTTTATTCATCCCTTATGTACCAATACCTCCTATATAGAACTATAGTCTGGCCAACCTTATAACGTGGAGTGGACAATTTTAGTAATGGTATATGAATATGGAACCATTCTTACTATTATCATATGTTTGGAAACATATTCATCATCATCAACTTCAGGTGGCGCTGTAAAGCGCTGCTGCGGTCTTCACGAGAGCACACCATGCAACTCTTTCACCTGCCATTTGTGTTGCACCTTACATGTCTTGTCCAGACACTTTCTTGATATCATCAGTCCAAGATATTGGTGGACGACCTCTACCCCGTTTTCCCTCGACTGCTCCTTGCAGTATTTGCTTCTCAACACCTTCAGATCTCCTAACAATGTGCCCAAAATAGTTTAGTTTTCTTTCCATGATTCCCCTTCTGATGGTCAAGTCTGTTCCAATCTTGCCCAGAACCCAAACATTTGTCTTTTTATCTTTCCATGACACCTGCAACAGCCTCCTGTAGCACCACATTTCAAAGGCATCAACTCTTTTTCTGTCATTCTTTGTCATGGCCCAGGACTCACTTCCGTAAGTTGCAATAGAGAAAGAAGTTGCTTGAAGCAAACGAACCTTCAGACTGAGAGATAGGCCTCGGCTTTATTCATATTCCTATTTATTAAAAAACAAACACTGTGTATTGACCAGTCCTCAATTACTGTTCTAATTCCTGTGTTAATTTATATGAGGCATATATGTTTTAAATTCTGATATTATTCAATGTAAGCCACAACCAATTTCTGACTCTAACTCACTCATTTTTAACTGTATACTATTGTCAAATTGTAAATCTCATACAAAATCCTTGGATATCCTGGTTTGAGTTGATTTTAGAAGAAAATAAACTGTTTGGCAAATTTCACAGATTAAGTTGGTTTTTAAACGAGAAATACTAGGAGCTTAAAAGTGTACAGTCAAACCTGTTTACACTACCACCCATCTATAGCAGCCATCATGCCTAAGTATAGTGGCCACCAAAAGTAATGAAAATGAGAAATACAATGATATTGAACTTGTCTATACTGGTCACCTGTCTATAGTGGCCACATTTCTTGTTTCCCTAATGTGGCCACTATAAACAGGTTTGACTGTAATTGTACCCTGACATATAAGACATTGTCAAAAGACAATGAAAGCATTTGTCTGCCCTTGTAGAGCCTCAGGACATGGAGACAGCTTTCCTGAGACGATCCCATAGCCAGGGTCGGAGATCTTTCTTCGTGAAGTCACACGCAGTGATGTGCCTGATGATGGATGGAGGGGTGCATGATTTCACTACGATCGGGATGATGCGTCTCGTTCGTGCACCTGTGCAAATGTTCAGGCAAAGGAGACAAAATACAGAAGATCTTGAGCAATGCAACTAAACGTAGCCTTTTCAAGGTCGGGAAATTGCCTTTCTCAAACTATTCCATAACCATGGCCGAAGATCTTTCTTAGTGAAGTTACACGGGTAGATATGCTGGATGATGGAGGGAGGGGTACATGGTTCCACTATGACCGGTATGATGCGTCTTGTTTGTGCACCTACAGGTGTAAAGATAGTAGAGAGGAGGAAATGGGCGTACAAGGCTCATGTAATTGACTTGGATATCTCACTATCATTGCTACATACTACATAGATGTACAAGACCTGTCAATACGTATGAAAGGACTCAAATGGCAAAATGTAATACCTTGCACAGGATCCCATACAAATTTTTTAAAAAGTAGTAACTTTCATATTCCCAGTCTTGGATTACAATGGGTGATTTCAAGTATGGTGTTAGGGGTTGGTGTTAGTGCTTATTAAACACTAACACCGGCCTTAGCCACCATATTTGAAATCCCCCAATGTCACTGTAAACCATCCTAACACGAAGTCATCTCAAATATGGTGCCTAAGGCCGGTGTTAGTGTTTAATAAGTACTAACACCAACCCCTAACACCATACTTGAAATCACCCATTGTATTTCAATAATGCATTTGGCCAAAAAAAATGGCAGTTTGACATTATTTGTTTTATTTCTAATGATGTGGTCACATTTTGACTGCACTCTGGACCTAAAGCTAACTGTATTTGAAAAGAGTGGAAATGCCAGAGTCAACAAAAGGCAAAAGGGGAAATGTGAATGATAACATGGAAACTATCAAGATGATTATGGCAGTCGAGAATACACTTTTCACTCCTTATACTTCTAGGGTGGAATTCTCATCAACAGGTTAAATTTAGCACAGTGCTAAAACGCGTCATTGGCGTCGTTTTACGTCAGAAGTGTGTTAAATTTAACCCACTGTTTTATGGAAAGCCGGGTAATTACTGCTTTTGCCACCATGGTCTCCATTGGCACTTATCTTATTTTTATTCCTTTAATTAGTGCTTTCTACACTCGGTTTCGACAGTGGAAGTTTGGAGGTTTCCCCGCAATATGAGTCCATGTCATTTATATGAAATGTCAAATAAATCTGGCAAAAATCAACGATTATTGTCAAGTTTCTACATACTTTTTAAAACTTTCCTCCTGCCAGTTTAGCGTAAAAGATAAGCGTCAGGCACAATGGTATATTGATAGGTTTTGTGTGGCGTTAGTGAAAAATGAGTGCGCGGCGTTAATGAAAAATGAGTGCGCATCTAGCAACAAGCGCGCATTTATAAATAAATGCGCATTGTTTGCCATGTGGCGCTCCTTAAAGTGGTGGGTTAAATTTAACCCGCGCTAAATTTAACCTGTTGATGAGAATTCCACCCTAATGTTTAATGATATGCCTCAATTCTCACTATTGCGTAAAGGCTAAAATGCTCACAGACACCCACTGCGTCACAGTGTGCATGTCTTGCTGCACAGAGTGAGTTTTCCTAGCTAAATATTAAAGCTGCTTTATCACTTTATAACAAGAGGGCTTTGTTACACCAGAGCTTTATGAAACATTGTTCCACTGCATGTAGCTAGAATTGTGAATGTAATGAAGAGGAATACCTGGCTCAAGTGCCACAGCGAACCTGGTCTGGAATGTACAACTTTCACTCAGCAAGAATTCAGGAGACAGGATCACAAGCATCTTGTTACATCTGTCAAAACAAATAGAATGCACATTATGTTATGTAATTCATCAAGAAGAAAATCATCATTTTCTTTTAAACTATGTATCTAACTGACTAATTCATTATGTCAAAAACAAGTTTAACTATTTTAAAAATATATATATTTTCATTATTATTCCCCGGTTCTGAATAATTTCTGCAGTGATAGTTGCATATGAACCACCGAGAACGAGATTGCGTGGGTCGATGCACAGTTTAAGTTGTGAGCCGGTAAATAAACTATATATCTTAGAACTGATTAGTTCATTATGTCAATAACAAGTTTAATTATTAGAAATATTCGCAAAATATCATATTTTCATTATTATTCACCTGTTCTGAATAATTTCGGCAGTGTTAGTTGCGTATGATCCACCAGGAACGAGATCGCGTAGGTCGATGCAGAGTTTGAAGTTGTGAGGAGGCAGCTCCAGCTGCCGTACAAGCTCCTGAACAAACTCCAGGTCAGCTTCAGTAAAGCAGACGTAAGCATCAAACATCTCGGGTGGACCTTCACAAAAAATTAAAACCGTTTGGGGGTCAGAAACTAAAGATTCTCACTCGGCTCCCTGAGCCTTGTATGCATAAAGCATTGTACAGTATATACTTAATAAATCAAACGAGTAGAGTGCTCTTTTTAAAACATGGTAAAACAAAACATAAAAACGTCTTACGAATCAAATTTCAAGTTTATTAATAAACTTGAAAATTAGTTCTTACAGATTTCAAATATTATGAAGTAAATTTAAGTTTAGATTTTAACCCATTTAAGACTATATGCTGCAATCTCCATAGATCCCATTCAAAGCATGTTTGGGACCAGTCCTGAATGGGTTTGAAGTTTGAAGTTTGAAGTTTGAAGTTTATTAACAACAACAATATCATATATACAGTATGTACATCAACTGTACATAATTTACAAAACAATGAATCACTGCAATAGATTAGTAAAACTTAATCAATGCTTACATACTATAAAACACATTTATACAAAAGTTATTGTTGTTGCTAAAAGAAAACCAAAAGTTAGCACAAGTGCTAGTCGAGATTGGTTCTCTCTTTTCACTATATCGATAGTGTATCTCTATATTACAAAATAAGCATTATACTTGATATTAAGATTATATTGTTGACATTCAAAATACAAAACGTAACTAACTGCTAACATACAGATAATTTATTTGTTCATCAAATACATTGTGAGGGCCTTACAAAATGAACATCTTGTTTTTTGTTCTCTAATTTTCTGAGGTAAGCAATTCCAAAGCTTTGGTCCAACAAAGGAAATAGTAAATGTACCTTGTGTCGTCTTACAAATTGGCAAGGGTAGCATTGAATTTTCTTGTCCTCTTGTTTCATAAGTATGGTGTACAATCTTACAATAATCTAATAGTGTGTGCGGTTAATTTCCGTTATACAAATCATATACAAACGTTGAAACTGCCAGTTCATGCAAAGCAAAAACATCTAATATCCCCAATTGTTTAAACAATGGTCCCGAGGATGCTCTAAATAATGAAAATGTAATAGCTCGCACAGCCATCTTCTGAGCCAAATAAATACAATTCAAGCGAGATTTATAACTGCTTCCCCATACCTCAATTCCATAGAGTATGTGGGGCTGTATAAACGATTTATACAAGAGCACAAGAATATACCGAGGAACAAAATATCTCAATTTAAATAGCAAACCCACTTTTCTACGAACACACTTATTTACAAAATCAATGCGATGCTTCCAAGACAATGTACTATCAATTTGAACTCCTACAAAAGATGCCACACTCACATCTCACATCATTAAAAAGAGGGCTCAGTTTGGCTCTATATTATATGCCCACGACTCCGACTGGTGGGAATATATCTTCCTATCTTACATAAATAAATAACTTTTTCTTCGGATAGAGTGCTGCTTCAAGCTTGAAGATAATTCACACTGTTAGATTATTGTCAATTATGAAAACGGGACAAAGGGTGACCTACCACTTCGATGATCTCCGATTGTGATTCCTCTCAGCTCTTCAGTTGTTAGCTGCACTGGGTAATTACCACTCACTGTGTCAAAAAGAAGAGGAAGTCAATACCCCTGCCTACAGGAACCGGGTGGGTTTTATGTACAAAGTCTATGGGGATTTCAGAATCTCGAAGGGAACGGGTTAAGTAAATCTGTACTACTTGGTCTTCATGAATAATGTTTAATAATACAGTCACAATTAAGAGGCTTAGGATGAAGGATTAAAGAGGACCATCATGCAAAGAACTACACAAGGTTATTAAAATAGAAAATATTAATAACAAATATTAAATAGAACACTTTGCAAAGGGTTACTGTTATTCATCAAGTTTTTCAAATTTCCCTTTCATTTAAAAGATATTTACGATTGAAGTGTTCAGATTGTTAAAGTTACCTAATTGTGTTCAGAGTCAGTGCAACGAGTCAGCGAATATCACTTGGCCATATAACATCCATTTAACGTGAAATGTTTACACATTACTCAGTGGACATATCTGCTCATAAACATCATTTTATAAGAACAAAGTTACTACTCTTTCCCTTTTAAAGAAAATTTTTGTCAGATAATATTATACTGTATTATATTTTACTTGACTAAATATTACATAATTGATTAAAATGTTATATCGAGTATACCTTCAGGATCTTGAAGTGTGTTGTTGGCCTCATTTGTCCTTCTTTTCAATTGCTTGTTGTAATCATTAACTGAAGACAAATTATTAGAGTAAACAACAAAAATAAAAATCATAAAACATTAAACAAAAAACAGAATGACATTTACAAAATCAAAGACATCCACCACTGCAATGCAGAGCTTCCTGCATTATTTTGTTTAACTTACACTTCACAAACAGAGTATTAAAAGCATTTGTCCCAGCCCTTGAAATTAAACATATCATCAGCCTCAAGTATTTTGCTTTTACAAATTTTACAATTATGTTGCTTAATAAAATCATCTTTTTCAGATTCAAATATAATAGAAAGTATATAAAACAACTAGACTAAGTAATTTAAATAGCTAATATTTTCACATACTAAATTGAAGTCCAAATACCATCAAAGATTTACCTAACAGAGGTTGCAGTACACGAAGGACATCGTCTCGCTCGATAGTTTCCAGAATCTCCAAGAGTTTGCCAACCGTACTTCCGGGTTTCGTACTCCAGGCCAAGATGACACTTTCGACTGGTTTCGTTTCTAAGCCGAAGTTCTTGATCTCACGTTGGTAATTGAACCCCATTTCTTCTGCCATGTCTTCCCAGTCTTTTGCATTGACTTTCGGCGGTCGGAGGTATTGTGAGAGCAACTTTATTGTTTCCTTCCCGACCTCTCCTGCCGGCATACATTTCACCGCTTCCAATTCCATATTTACATCCGCTTGAAGTTGAACATTTGCATCTGTTTGTTTCAGTTTTTCAGCTACATTGGCAGCCATTACTGTGGTTGAAGCTGATGTTAATGAACCAGTGATAGACAGTGGTTCCAGCTCTGATGATGCAGCACTCACCCCGTCGATGGTCGCGATGCAAGCGCTCATTTCGCTAGCGCTAGCATTGTCGATGACAGTCTTACTTTTGCCGCTCGTATTGCTGGGACAATTTCTCGAACTCACTTCCGCGTTCAAATTTACTCCAACTCCCAGATGCGCAGTTAAATCGTTAAAGCTCATTTTCGGATTCTCTATTGTCCACTTCAAATTCAATGCTTCAGTAGGCAATATCGTCTAAATTTGATTCATTACGTCGGATTCAACGAAAACAGGATTTGAGATCTGACAGCATGCAGCACGAATAGAAAGGGTGTGCGTGTGTGTGGGCTTGTGGCAGCGTTGGCTTGTGGCTTCTGCTGCTGCACGAACGAATATACGACGACGTCACGGGATTCCCCTAAATGTTTTTTGACTCATATATGGAAAGCCGTGTGTCACGTATAAAATATCGAATTTTTAAAGGCCTTACACACAATTTAAAGCATGAAAATGAAGAGAGATATTTTACAAATTGAATCAACAGGAACGTATTTGCACTTTAAAAATAATTGCTGCATAATATTGTTATAACATCTAATCGTAGGATAATTATTAGGACAGCTGAACACGAACGTGACATTCGGCAGCCCATAACGTAATATGCATGAGCGATTTTGCAACGGCTAGCGGCGAATCCAGCAGAGTGAAACTTCAACCGTTTCAACGTACGTACTCTTGTTTCCTAATCTTCAAGGTCAAGGACAAGGTCCGTATAGGTAAATATGTTCTAGAATACCTGGCCTTAACGTCTTTTCTCTTAGACCGATATATCTGGCGTTTTTCTGCTCGAGCATCGAAAGACAACATTACAACTTCTTTAGTCTAGACTTTAGAGTAACTTTACCTTGCCTGCGGAGTGCAGTATTGACTTGTATTGTGTGTCGTACGCAGCGCATAGACAATCTATTAAGAGCGTGAAAATTTGGAACGCTGACGCATACATTGTTAATGTATGCCATACAACCATGAAATCGTAGATAATTTCTGTGACGACAGGCAATTTTTTCGGCGCTAATGCAGTTTCGTACCCCTTTTTTAGCTCACCTGAGCCAAAGGCTCAAGTGAGCTATTGTGATCGCTTTTTGTCCGTCGTCCGTCGTGCGTCGTCCGTCGTCCGTAAACTTTTTACATTTTCATCTTCTTCTCCAGAACCAATGATCGGATTCCAACCAAACTTGGCAGGAATCATATTTAGGGGTAGAGGAACCAAAGTTGCTAAAATGGTGGGCGTGGCCCCCAGGGGGGCCCTGGGGGAGGGCACCAAATGTAAAAAATATGTAAATTTTAAACATCTTCTTCTCAAGATCCAGAAGTATGACAGACCTGATATTTCATATTTAGATGCCTCTATTGATGAAGAATGAAAGTTGTTCACAAGATTTTTGTGGGTGGTCCCATAAGGGCCCTGTGGGCGTAACAGTTTTTTGGGGGGCCCTACCATAGGAAATATACATTTTCATCTTCTTCTCCAGAATCAATGATTAGATTCCAACCAAACATGGCAGGAATCATCTTTAGGGGTAGAGGAACCAAAGTTGCTAAAATGGTGGGCGTGGCCCCCAGGGGGGCCCTGGAGGAGGGCACCAAGTGTAAAAAATATGTAAATTTTAAACATCTTCTTCTCAAGATCCAGAAGTATGACAGACCTGATATTTCATATGTAGATGCCTCTATTGATGAAGAATGAAAGTTGTTCACAAGATTTTTGTGGGTGGCCCCACAAGGGCCCTGTGGGCGTAACAGTTTTTTTGGGGGCCCTACCATAGGAAATATACATTTTCATCTTCTTCTCCAGAACCAATGATTAGATTCCAACCAAACATGACATTTTGTAACATGTAGGTATCTATATACCCTAAATCTCCGTGTATAAGGCGCACTTTTTTCCGTCGGAAACAAATAGAAAAAGTTGGGGGTGCGCCTTATACACAGGTACAGCACAAAAAAAAAATATATAAGATAGGTAAAAAATAGGTAAAAAATTCAAGTTTATTAAGCAAATTACTAATGAATATTCATACATTCATGAGCAGCAGTACTCATTATATATGCAATTATCTAATAATTAACAATTTGTTATAAATTTTTCTCATAATTGAAGATCTTTGTAAGTAAGTGTCCCAAAACAAAATTTCTTTTTTTTAGAAAGTAGGGGGTGCGCCTTATACACGAGTGCGCCGTACACACGGAGATTTACGGTAAATGACAATGCAAGTTGTCATATCGCAGAATGGCCCCATAGGGTCCCTATGTGAGTGGGGTTAATATGCTGAAGTGGTCAGTGGCTGGTGAAATGTGTTAAGCTTTGTCTTATATGTGTGTCTGTCTTTTTTTATGATTCACCCAAACATTATGGTAAATCGTAATGTTAGGTACAGGGGATCAAAAGTTATTGATTAAATAGTACATCACATTATAGATTTTGGCATGATTTCAACTGATTTCATATCTTCTGAGGGTGCCAGAGAGAACATGCGCCAGATGTGAATTGATTGACCTCAGGTGAGCGTCGTGCCCCCCTGGGGCTCTTGTTTTCTCTTTTTTTTCCTTTTTTCCCCAACGCTTTATTTGTCTTTAAACTCAACTAAATTAGTTTGTATTACTCACTGCACTTTGTCCTTATCCTTCGATGGTCTGTTGTAATATTTTGGTCAACATTTAAGCCCTTATTTGGCGACTTTAATCGATGGCTTTGCCTTTGGCTTTGAGTTTGAGTTTGAAAGCGTCGCGGCACCAGCTTCGCAGTCGCAAAAATCGAAATAGCGGGACTTCACGAGCAGCTAGCTATGCCGTTAGCTACCGGTGACTTGAACGTGGAGAGAGTACCGTACTCCTGTCGTACGTGCTCGCGCGCGCGCGCCGCACCGGTTACATCCATATCTGAAGCGATGTATGGTGGCCCTAAATGTGGAACTAAAAAAAACACTATCATACGGCCACCCGCTTGATCAATTGATTACGTTTCAGATTTATAGCCACCATACATATGGACGTAACCGGTACGGCGCGCGCAGGAGTACGGTACTCTCTCCACGTTCATGTCACCGGTAGCTAACGGCATACATGTAGCTGCTTGTGAAGTCCCGCTATTTCGATTTTTGAGACCGCGAAGCTGGTGCCGCGACGCTTTCAAAACCATCGATTAAAGTCGCCAAAAAAAGGGCTTAAATGTTGACCAAAATATTACAACAGACCATCGAGGGATAAGGACAAAGTGCAGTGAGTAATACGAACTAATTTAGTTGAGTTTAAAGACAAATAAAGCATTGGAGAAAAAAAAAGAAAAAAAAGGGGTACGAAACTGCATTAGCGCCAATTTTTCTGTAAATTATTAATGATTTAAAATTAAAGGGATACTGCAGTTGAATTTTTGTAAAGAGAGTACAGTTTTGGTCAAACTTAATTTAAATAACCAAAACCTGCACCATTACATTACAAACTAATTCTATAACTCCACCATGTCCATGCTCAAATTTAGACTTTAGTCAAAACTACAAACATGACAAAAGGAATAACAAATTACAAATGACTAACTTATGTCTTAACTTAATAAGGCTAAAAGCTAAGTAAGAAGTGGTAAGAGTAAGACTAAGAACTTTAGTAAAAAAGGCCTGAGTGTTATCATTAAAAAAAAGCCCTTGAAATTCATGAGGGCGCTTTCTAAACACTATCGGTTTCAGCCATTTTAAATTAAATATCGTGCATGTGATGTTTTGTTGAAATAGTGATTAGATAATCAACAACTATTTAAAAACCTCTTTTTACAATTTTGGAAAAGAGAAAGCAATTTTTAAATTATTTTGAACGGCTGGTTCAAAATTATTGAATAATTGTGGGGCCCCACAATTATTACAAATTGTTATGTTTATGGATATTTCAGCCATTTCTGAACCGATTTTCATCAAATAAAGTTTATTCTGTCATTAAAATTGTATGCTCTTTCAAATATGACACTCAGTTTTTCATTATCTCACAAAAAAATTATTTTGAGTAGCGTCCTCTATATCAGAACTCAACTAGATCTATCCCTTTAATTTTAACAAAAGTGTCCATTTAATTTATGTGTCTCATTTTGTACTCTTTTGACAGTTAAGTTATTTTCATTAACTCAAAATTACTAAACTTTGTATATTCCACTTCCAGTCATCCAGAATAACAAAATTATATTTATTTTAACTTTGTTGACAAGAGCAAAAAGTGATGCGTGGTTAATAAAATGTGTATTTGTGTGATCTGATATGTCCGGAAAGTAACGTGTGAAAATTTCACATAAATTTGATGTTATTTGCCTGAGATATTGCTCTTGGCAAAGGTTAGGATTTTCTTGCTAAGTATACACTTATGGGGTCTAATGCAGTTTTGTAGACCATGCCTTATTCTTAAATCACTTCAATTTCAACAAAATTGGTTTGTTTCCCTCACTAAACTGTTTTCTTAGCCCTAGAGGGTCTGTCGTAATGTATAATTTGTTGAAATTTTAGTCATTTAGGAAAACTTTCTTGTTAGTTTTGGATGCGCTGCGATAGCGTAAAAATTGCAGTTACTTTGAAAATCTCTCAAATTTCAACAAATTACATTACAAAAGACCATCTAGGGATAAGACAACAATTTTGTTGAGTTTAAACTTGCTTTAAAACGTGCAGTACGAAACTGAATTAGCGCCCACTTATGCACTAGCGCCATTGCCTATTTTTTCTAATTGAAAATAATATTTAACAATGTACCACTTCTTCTTCTCCTGGTGTAGTACAGACCATGTACACACCACAACCAACCACCCCTGGCATGCATGGGGCTATTTTCAGTACTTGGCACAACCAACCATGCAATGTGTCTTGTAATGCTTTGACCTCTATAGAGCTCTCCTAATCTTCCATAATGTGCCTGTAGAATGTGCCGGCCTGACACAATATTTTACCCATTTTCTTGCTGTTGCAGAACTGATAACTATATAGTAGCTGAGATAATAAGATGGCAAGTTACAGCAACGAGCCAGCTCGCGATCCCAACCTCACAATTAATAGCAAGGAGCCGTTCAATGCAGAGCCACCGATCGCCGTGTTGAGGGAACACTTTGTGACGCCCAACGACCAGTTCTACGTCAGGAATCATGCTCCTGTTCCAAATCTGGATGGCAGATCTCATAGGTTTGAATTTAATTCTAATTAGCTTTTTAAAGAGCACTGGCAGATCTATGAAACCATAGAATAGATTTGTGTTCACTATCTTTCACATCTAACCCTAGATCCCCTGCAGAGAAAAGTCAATGTTATGGAAACTGTCCATGAAGGTCACCCGTGTACAGTGACTTTTTCTTGTTTCCTTTAGATGATCCTTATAGACATGTTTGACTGTAACTTGAAATTAGCATACATCCTTATATGGTCACTTAATACTCACTTTGGACATGTTTGATTAAAATAATTAAGGCCTGGAACGAATACCTTTTTTGCTATTTGAATATTTGACCAGAAAGGTGTTCAGATAAACCGTGTATCCGAATCATATATGTAAATAAAATAAAAACTATTATGGAGCTCTGATATTGATGTGGATAGATTTAAATATGACAAAACACTACAAAACAAACTCTAACAAATCTGGTGATATTTCTTTAATTCAGTCACAGCTTTGGATATTTATATAAAAATAGTAATAAATATACATGAAACATAAAAGCGTACATGTTTATTAAACATATAGTATATTAAACTGCAACTATAGGGTGCCCACTTTTTTTTAGCATTTGGATATCTGCAAAGTAAAAAAGGTCATATTTTAATACCAACAACTATTCAGCTATTAGGGTTATTTGGACTCGGGATATTTGTCCCAGGCCTAATTAACGCGCATCCTTTAATATATATGCAGGGTCTGTGTTGGAGGACTCGTATCCCGCCCCCTGGAACTGACCGCTGAACAACTGAGGACATGGTTCCCGCAGGTGACCGTCATGGCAACACTCATGGTATGTAAATAACTAGTCAGAAATAACCAACTCGTTATGGGATTCCCTTTAATATATATGAAGTCATACTATCCCCATACCGTTAGTGGGTGATTAGTGGAACCAGACGCAGTCTTCGTGGAACAACCCTCGGAATTTTTGGGGAATTATTGGGGGATTATTGGGGGGGGGGGGGGCACGTGCCCCCCCCCCCCTCGCTACGCCACTGCTCGGAGTGAAGTGTAGTTTATTGGACTCAACCATCCACCACAATTCCATAAACAATTATGGTAAACTAATATGGTGGCTTGACAATAAAGCCTTCATATACACACCACACCTCCCAAACACTTTGGCCATCAAAATTGCATTTATTTCAAAGTTTACTTGATGGACAGAGCAACCAAAATTAACAAGTTTTGTTATTTAAATGTATTTTTGTGTTGGGCCCAACTTTCTGGCTTTGGGGCCAGCAAAGAGTGTTAGTCTCTATTTCACTTGCCTGTTGGGGCCCGTTGGGGCCACACACACACACAAATTTTTGTTTAGCGTTGCCCTATTTTTCGAACCCTGCCAATATTCCCCGCCTTTAAACCAATATACCTGTAAAACGCAATCATAACCTTAAAGAGATCTAGTAACTTTGTTGACATGTGCAAAAATTGACGAGTGGTTGGTACAATGTATATTGTTGTTATCCGATATATGTCCACTGGGTGTTGTGTGAAAGATTCAAGTTAAATGGACGTTATATGGCCTAGTAATGAGCAAAAATGCAAAGTGATATTCACTAACTCATTGCACTCACTTTGTACATGGTTTTGACGATCCAGTGGATAATTTGACATCTGAACACTTCAATCGTAAATATCTTTCTTAACGAAAGGGAAATTTGAAATACCGAAACCTGCCTCATGCTTTTATTGTTAATACGAATACAACAAGGTATGAGGGAACCGCTAGAATTCCAATTGGATTTTGAGGATTTGGACATTGTTACTAAGTCCCTTTAACCATGATTTTTACTTTGACATGTACTGAAAGGATAATGTGGTGGTATATCCTCCAATAAATTATCACCAGAGCAATTGTCATATTAAACCTAATAAAATAAATCAAAGCCGTTTGATTCAAAATAAGTTGATCATTGTGTCAAACAAATCGATAGCATTTTAATGTGTCCAGATTTAAATTGGCTACATACATACATATATGCAAGAACATTTTAACCTAGTTTCATATATGTTAATGTGTTCATGCATATTTTTCATCTATGAGAATGTTTGAGTCAAGTACAGTGCTAGTTTAAACAAGATTGCAGTCTTGAATATGATTTGTTAATTTATCACCTCATTTTTAACCTGATCATAAATTGTTGTATTTATATTTTCTGCAGTGTGCAGGGAACAGGAGAACAGAGATGTCAAACATCAAGAAAGTGAAAGTGAGTATGAAGATTATAGATTATATTTTCCATCAATTCTGTACTTCTTATTTTGGTTATTTCTATAATTGATCAATCTGTTTTTTAAAAATTACAGTTTTCTGATACCCTTTTAAATATTCTCTCAGCTACATATTTTATACCAATTCATTTGATGATGTATTGTTCACTGACTGAAGTCTGGAAGGAATATCTTTGTATTAGTTTTAGTTCTAACTATACTACTAAAGAAAAAATGGGATTACTTCAAGTACAGTTATAGTTTATAACTTCATGTGCTTTTGCATTATATCTAGAACATATTATACATGTTTTTTTTGTTTTTTTTACTTAACCCGTTCTCTTCGAGATTCTGACATCCCCATAGACTTTGTACACAACCCACCCGGTTCCCGTAGCCAAGGGGTTAATGTAACCTAAGAACAACGGTTTTGCATAAAATCAGTCTTTTGTAGTTAACATTTCAACTACTGCACTAAAGAGTGTCACACTCTGACAGACATGGCACTATGTGTATAAGTCGCGATTATGCATTTTTTATTTGTTATATATCTATGTATAAATCCTCTTTGAGATGTTGCACGTTGTGGCATTATCATTAATGATAACATCTTGATAAACAAATATTATTGCATAACACAGGTAAATGTTCAAAGTTCTCAAATGTCATTGTGTCTATAAAGTAGCAAACAGAGCTGCATTTGTACTGCAGTGATACTTTAATAGCATTTTGATATGTCCTTTTGTTTACTCGTATGATTAATGTTATCCTGCTGCAAGCTTTACAAAGGTAAACCAAACATTGTTGAAAAGTATAGGAACACAATTCTCACTCTTCCAAAAAATAAACCTTTTCCACATAATATAAGAAAAAAAACCTCCTTTATTTCCAAGTAATATGTTATATATGATTTTTGTAATTTGTATGTGTAACATGCTTCTTGCAAGTAAGTATGATGTTTATAAATCTTACCTGAGTAGTGATTAGAAAACCTTCCTATTTGATTGACTTTCATTCAGTTCCAGACACCTGTCATTAAAAACACAATAATGATGGTAAAGTGATTCATAAATATTCATTTCATCTATTTTCTATGCTGTATACACAAACACTTGTTATTATTACAAAATTCTTTAATATTACAACATTATTTTGTTTTTCATTGGGCATTCATTTCATATTCTGTTGTAATTCAATATTTGTTATTTGATCTTGTTTCAGGGTGTTGGATGGGGTCCAGCTGCCATTAGTAATGCCATCTGGAAAGGCCCCAGACTGAGGGATGTGCTGCTTATGGCAGGCGTAGAAAAGGTGAGGTATACATAGCAGTGCTTGGTCGGGCAAGCAAAAACAAGATTTACAAACTCTATTCGCCAGAAACTTGAATCTGGTGGCCACAAACAAAGAAAACCATTTGTTTTAATATTTTAAATTTGGTTGCCCGTTTGTTATTTTGGGTGGCCCAAAGTAGGTTTTTTTTGGCACCAGGCCAGCAGGCGTGTGCTGATTCAGAGCTTTGGGTATTGTATAGGTCCTACCAGTTCCAGTTGCTGCACATTTGCTCTGGGGAAAAATGGCCCCTTAAAAGAGAAGTTTCCCCACCTACAATTTACTTTTGATTATGTTCTATACACATTAAAACATAATATGTCCAATGTTTGCCCTCTGAGCAAAGGAGGGGCAATCATTCAAAGTCAATCGCTATATGGGCTAACCCCATGCATCGCATACAGCATGGAGGCTGCCATTATATGTTTTAAAACCCGGATTTTTAATTGTTCGCGCTAAAATGTTACGTCGTACCTGAACTAACAAGCTCGGGCTCTCTTTGTTAGCTCTCGCAGCTCGCAGGGATTGTGCACAAACACAAAAGAGTAGTACGTGTTTGACGTCATATATTTTAGCGAACAATTCTAAATCCGAGCTACATAAACATCATTGGCAGCCTCCATGCTCTACGCGATGAATGGGATTAGCCAGTACAGCGAGTGACTTTTAATAATGCTCCGTCCTTGCCCAAAGGGTCAATGTTGGTCGTATTTACATGAAATTCGGTTTTAATGTGTAGGGAACTTAATCAAAAGTGAATATATGGTGGGGAAATTGTCCCTTTAATGTAAAACAATCCGATACAGAAGAACAATTTAAAGCCAGTCTGAAAGCTTTCTTGTTTGTAATGTTAATAAATATTGCAGAGGTGGTGTGGCAAGAATGGTAGAGCATGGGCTCTCCAATGAGTGGGGTCCCGGGTTTGAATCCAGTGTATTGTCTGTTACCTAGGTCCTTCACTGGCTTCAGCAATACCATTTATCCACTATTGCTGCTCTCTACCCAGGTACTCGGGACCCGGAAGGATGGGAACATTCATCCTTAGCACTGTAACGTAACAATGTGACTTATGAGTTGGTTTATTTTTCGTCAAAATTGATTAGAAATAAATTTACTGGCCTGACCCATACTACTTGAAATAGCAAATCTAGTAGAGTTAACATGTTGTTGTTGTTGTTTTTTTTTTTTTTTGGGGGGGTTAGACATTTTTTTGAAATAGTTCTGAATTATAACAAGAAAAGGTGACTTCTATATTTGTATTTATTGGCTAGGAAATTATATAAAAATTAAAATAAACTTTAATTTGACAATTTGTATGTATTGGCTAGAAAACTTGTTTAAATAGTTATAAATTATAATGAGACTATTGTATTTGTATATTTTGCACAGCTTGAGTCGAGGTGGGATGATCTCCATGTTGAGTTTGAAGGGGTCGACATCTGCAAAGACAGCAGAGGCTACGGCTCATCCATACCACTAATAAAAGCAATGTAAGCACATGTGGGTTATTTCATAAAAATCATTATTTTTTTTTAAATTTTTTTTTTTAATGCTAGAAATTAACCTCTTTTTTTTGCCTTGTGGCCCAAAACAAGATTTGTCTCATTTGAGTGGCCCGAAACCTGAATCTGGTGGCCCCAAAGAAAGGAAAACATCAACAATTATATTATATTTGGTTGCACATTTGGGCCATTAAAGGGTACCACCACCCAAAAATATTATTCTTATAAATGAAAGGTAAATCTTTAGTAGTCCATTCCATCAACAAGTTCAGAAAAATATGTTTCCAGAAAAAAAATATAATTGGAAAACGCATCACCATACTACAACATGTGCATATGGGTCTGCATGTACGAAGACTACTTTTGTCAAGAGTGAATGAATCGTCCGGGATTCTATTGTCTCCAAACGTACCCGTGAATAGAATTGGCGCACTCGCAAATGTTTGGCGAGTACGGAACCACGAAATGATAGTGGTTTCGTAAGTGGTGAAAATGAATTGCATTGTTTATGAATTACAGGACCCTTTGCAAAATGTTGGGTATCTATTTGATATCACAAAAGGGTACCAAAACTTATAATTATGTGTTGTTCTTTGCCTGGTGGTCCCCTTTAATGAATTTTGGTGGCCCCGGGCCAGCAGGCCTGTGCTAATTCCGAGCACTGGTTATTTTTTTTGTGGGAAATGACTTACCTACTAGTTGTGATTAAGGGGGCTCTTCTGAAAAAATAGCACAACATAATGAAATTTAAACATGGGTGGATATATCTGCAGAGTCAATATGGGATATGGCTCATTCAAACTCCACGAGCAAGTGAAAAGGGTTTCTGGGGAGCACCACCATCAAGTAGCTTCCTGACTCGGTGGTTTAAAAACCGTTCTAGCAATCTTGAGGTTTCTGGTTTGATTCTGGGAGAAGACGGATATTCTTTGCTCATTTTTCATTTTAATGCATTTCTGGTCACTTTTACCAAAGTTGTTTGAATTGACCTTATTTGTGTGAATTGTTTTATCCCCACAAAACTAAATGTATTGATCACAGAAGTTGAGAGTCAAAATAGGGCCTAAATAATTTTTGATCCTAGCAGAATCTTCTTCAGAGGCTATAACTGACAAGGGAACAAAAATACATAACACTATATACTAAACATAATAAAACGCATGCATACAGCTATTAGGAAGGGGGCGGAGACATAGAACAATAAAGAGGCTGTGAGTGGCCAATCAAACTTGGCTGGGATTGGAGGGAAAACACACAAAGAAGATGTTATATAACACAGAAGTTAGCAAATCTTGGAAAGTATTCTTCAATATCTTCAAGTACTTAGTTGATTATGTATTTCTTGTATCAATCTGATGTAAGTATTACTATTGTGATATTCATTGATCCTTTCATTACAGAGATCCAAGAGGCGACGCAATCATTGCATTGGAGGTAAGAAAAGCACAATAATAATAATAATAATAATGTATTTATAATGCGCATATCATGTATGTCTATGCGCCGTTAGAAATTGGAATAAATGAAAGAAAGGTTCAGCATACTATAAATACTGCGTAGTAACTTTGATTACAATATACAGACTAACAAGTACATCTGAAAGGTGCCATCCCAGAAGAGTGGACATGAAATGGGATAAAAGGGAAGCACAATTTTAGGTTGAAAGGATCAGTGCAATGGACATAATTATTTTTTTCTCTCTCTTTTATAATATTTGAAATTTAGATGTTGTTTGGCGTAAAATATTCTAATTTGAATGCAACGCCAAAAGAAATCTAATAACAACAACAACAACTATATCACTAGGGTAGAACAAGTCAGAGGCATGTTGGGACTAAATCCCCTATGCACACCTCTATGCACACCCTATGCACAACCATTCTGAAATCTGGCTAGAATTTAAGCATTTCTATTCATTTTTCATCGCAACAAATTTCCCTCTCTGTTATAATCAAGCAAGCAATGAATTGTCTTATTTGATGAAAATACATTTTTTGTTTTCCGATTTCAGATGAATGGGAGTGAGCTTCCCCGAGACCATGGCTATCCAATGAGAGTGGTGGTGCCTGGCATTGTGGGAGCAAGGTAATAATAATAATGATGATAATGACAATGACAATGGCAATGACAATAATAATGATAATAATAATAGCTTGCATTTATACTGTATAGCACTTAATACAGGGTTTCTAAGCGCAAATTATTATTATTACCCATGGTCATCAGGTACAGATCAAACCCAGACAATGATATTGCGTACTTGCTCAACTCCCCGGGGAGCACACTAGCCATATGCTGCCAATGGGCGCAAAGCTAATTAACACTCGACCATGGTACCCATTTATACACCTGGGTAGAGAGCAGCAATTGTGGATTAATTACTTGCTGAAGGACAAACGCAGCAGGCATACACAGGGTAAGGACATGAAGGTCTAATGACTGGGTTCAAAGTTACTTTGGTTGCTTATGAAATAGTTAGACAAGTAAGATTAAAGTGATCCATAACTTCATTTTTATTTGTCCAAACTTGTTATTTGAGACTTTAATCATGTTCAGATATTATTGTGAGACTCTTCTGAAAAATTGGTATTAATTTCTTAGAAAAGAAACAGCTTTCCTTGTGAAAGATTTGAAGTGCCAGATTTGATCACTTTCTTCCAATTGATTTTGACTACAATTGATATGTTCTGAAATGCCTTTCATAATTAACTACAATGCAGCACTCGGGGAGTGCTTATTTCTTCTTTAATCTACACCAGATAATGAAAATTTGTTTTCCTTTTGGGAGGCTTGTTTAATATGAGGAGGAGGAAAAACAATTTTTTGTGTCATTTTACTTCACTTTTTTTGTTTAAATCCTCAGGTCAGTCAAGTGGCTGAAGACGATCATCGTCCAAGCTCACGAGTCAACAAACTTCTACCAGAAGAAGGACTACAAGCTCTTCCTCCCACACGTGAGTTGTATAATTATTAAAGAGTCTTGTTATATGTGACTGGATATATCAAAACCCTGCACTTGTCAGTAATTCATGTTTTGGGGAAATGGGCATTATAAGTTCACATAATGTATGTAAAAGACTTACGTTAGTAAAATCTAAAAAAATCATATCTTTGCCAAATATTGTCCAATATTTTAGAACACGGCATTAAAATGAAAGCTTGTGATGAGGCCTTTCTTATGACTTGAAAATCTAAAATTGCTCAGATTAACTGGGACACGGTAGGACACCGGCCATTCAGGAGTGGTTTTCCATGAATATTGATTACAAATTAATCAGGTTGTATCTGAATATTTCAAATGTTTATAGATTGATTTTTGTCCTGGATATTGATCAGGTTGACTGGGATAGCAAGTCATTCCTTATTGGATTCATCTAAAAACCTAGTCATGTTGCTATTTAATAACTAAAATGATTCTCAGTTTTTATAGTATTTCAAATGTTTATTGATTGCTAAGATTGACTGGGAGACAGTGTATGATAGGTGGGGCAAGGCATTGGCCATCCAGGAGCTGTTTTCCATGAATATTGATGAATTGATTCCATTATGATAATCAATCAGGTTGATATGAATACTAAATGACTAGCTTATCCTCAGTTTTAGAGTATTTCCAATGATTGTTGATTTTTTTCCTTGGATATTGCTCAGATTGACTGGGACACGGTTGATGATTGGTGGGACAAGGCCCCGGCCATCCAGGAGCTGCCCGTTCAGGCAGCGGTCATTCATCCAATAGAGGGAGAGGCCATTGCCACGGGAACACCATACACGGTCAAGGGATACGCCTTCTCTGGGGGTGGAAGAAGGTAAGAAAGTTTTTTGTTTTATATAAAATTAAGAAAATACTGCTGAAAACTGTTTATCTACTAACTAAAGTATCGCCAATGTGATAAAATGAGGATCTTCGTCAGGGCAACAAATGATTTATAAAAGACAGTTCAAGACTCATCCTTCCAAGATCTCATTTTGTATATTGTTTATAAAAGAGTCCCTATTGCAGCTTCAGGATTATGGAATGCTCTACCACTGCATTTTTTTAAATTTTTTTTTAATAACTATTAAGTAAAGTTGGGTACCCTGTCAAAAGAATAATAATTGTTACATTTGATTTTTCTCAGGATTATCCGAGTCGACGTTTCCCTTGATGGGGGGCAGACCTGGGACGTTGCCAGGCTATTCAACAAAGTCAACGAATACAACAAGAAAGGGGACACTAAATGGAGCTGGGAATTCTGGGAATTCCCCGTCAAGGCCTTCCCGTCCCCCTGCGAAGTTGTCGTCAGAGCATGTGAGTATGAATGACTAGAGCAATGGACAATTCAGTTTCTTGAAGTCAATATGTAATTTTTAAAAATATTTTTGTTGTATTATTGTCACTAATGTTTTATCCATCTTACAAAATAATCTTTTTGCAAATATGTTCAATTCTGCATGTATCATTCACGATTCACAACTCCTAGGTACTAGTGAAGGTCACTGCTAAATCATTCTTCTAAAGCAAGAATGTATGTGGAATTGTTCATATTAAACTTGTTTTTCTCCTCATTACAGTCCACATATCATATTCTCCAGGGGATGAAGCGAGTAACTCGATGCCTGGAACCTCGGGGCAGTACTGGACAAATCCTGGGTCCTAGTGAAGGTCGCTGCAAAGTCATTCTTCTGAAGCAACAATTCAATTAACTTGTTTTTTCCTCAATTTATCACCCACCAATCATTCTCTAGAGGATGAAGCGAGTAACTTGATGCTGGCAGACATCAAGAACCTTAGGGGAGTGCGGGACAAATCCTGGGTCCTAGTGAAGGTCGCTGCAAAGTCATTCTTCTGAAGCAACAACTCATGTAACATTATTATTAACTTGTTTTTTTTCTCCTCATTTATCATCCACATATCATTCTTCAGGGGATGAAGCGAGTAACTCCATGCCGGCAGACATCAAGGAGATCTGGAACCTGAGGGGAGTGCTGAATAATTCATGGGTCCGTATCAAGGTCGTTGCAAAGTCACGCTTCTAAAGCGCGCATGCAGAGCCTGTACAAAGTGGTTTCCAACAAACGGCCTGCTTTCATGGCGGCCCAGTTAGCAAGTTAATACAGATTCTAATCAAAATCTTCCGGGGCCTGAAACCAAACATCAAAATTATTGTTATATTTTGTTAGGGGTAAATGGGCCAATGCTAATTTGTGCTTTAGGAGTAACTCTGTTGCAGACAATCTTTAATCAGAGCAATTTTATGTTTTATATCCTTGGCTGTGACACCATACATTATAACAAGTTCTTGCATCTGTATTTCAAAAGCTTAAATTGAATGTCATTCATCTGTATTATTCATTTTTAAAATGGTTATATATAGTACTACTAGCAGCTGCTAATAAAAAATATCATTAAAATAAATATCATTATAAATGGTTGGGGATAATATTAACTTACTATTAATATAGAAACAAAATTTTGAAACTGTTTTTTCCAATGTCACTTCTTTATCAACAAAATGTTGATTTTTATAACCATATATACCATAGAGAGCTCACATTTGAATTAATATTGATTTCTGATTTAACGGTAAAGCTTTAAACATGCTCTACTCAAGTGCAATTATGTATATAATTGTACTTTATGTATTTAATTTTGGAGCATTATGTATTTCATTTTTGGGCATTAGATAACAATCTTGTAGAGAATGTGGAGTACGATTATGTGTTGTCTTTGTTCTTGTGTGAAAGAACCGATGTTGATTTGAGTTCAAATTATTAAACTGCATATATGCCTTGAATATAAATAGGTATATTGATTGTTTTAGACTTTATTATCTTGATATTCAAATGTGGTTTAATACATGCATTACTGCTGAATACTGCCTGAAATGCTTTGAATAATTTATTAATAACTTATTAATATTCCTTCATTAAAAAAAAAAATGTTGTTTGACAATTATGTACAATTGTTCAGTATTACCTAAATGTATATAGAATCAAATATGGATTAAATAGCTGTAATATTTTATTTAGTGGTTATTCTTACTTCAAGAATTCTTCTTTATTTTCATCATCGTAAGAGTTGGATTTCTTGGTTAATGACTAATTTTTCATTGCATAGATCATGTGGTTCGATGCCCAAACCGGTGCATATATCCTTCAGCAAGACACTCTCTCTCTACCCAGGGGGGTGTTACACAAAGATCCTAAGTTGAAATTAACTCTAAGTTGGACTTGGATATACTGAAAAATTATGGGAAGCCATTTGTAGCCTTGGAATAAAATATATTCAAAAAGTAAAAATGCAAGTATTTCAGACTTTTCATAAATTTTATATAAAAGACATGAAATCACCTTGATAATAGAAAATATTAATGATTTGAATCAACATTTTATGAATTTTAAAATAAACTTTGCAACATTTGTTCAAAGAAACTAATGGCTTTTCATATTTTTAAAGTCAAACTTAGAGTTAAGTTCAACTTAGGATCTTTGTGAAACACCCCCCTGGTGTATAAATGAGTACTAGAAAAGGAGTGTCTTTACAAAAACATGCATCTGTAGCAGGTAGCCAGGATGACTGCTCCCCAGGGAGTGGAAAATGTGCAGATCATGTGCTGATTAATGATCAGGGTATATTGAGCATCGTATATAAATGGAAATGTTCCACTTAATTCAATTGTATATATTGGGTACTATGAGATTTCAGTATGATTTTAGTTGATA
The DNA here is from genome assembly GCA_037951105.1 of Echinarachnius parma. Lineage (NCBI taxonomy): Eukaryota > Metazoa > Echinodermata > Echinoidea > Clypeasteroida > Echinarachniidae > Echinarachnius > Echinarachnius parma. The sequence continues at coordinate 46,470 of JBAMJV010010045.1, forward strand.
CATTAATTTGATTTGATTGTAAAAAGCATGTAGGAAGTACTTAGCACTTTTTTTTATATTATCCAGAATAGTTTAGGCTAGTAAAGCATACCAGCAATGACACATCCTTGCATATTCTCGCAATGAATTTTACATACAGCAAAATAATAATATGTAAATATTGAGCAACTACAAAACCTTTTTGTGATTATTCTGACTATTTTTTTTAGAGCAAGCCAACACTTAACAAAAATGGATCCTTGCATATTCTCTCAATATTTAATGAATTTGTATTAAAAGAATGCAACTTCTTACTGTTCACTAATCTTATGAAATATGCATAGGTAATCAAAGTTTATTACATGAATATTTTAATGATGAAAACATTAGACATAATGGTAGCCTATTGTATTTTACAATACTGTTAACCCGTTCCCTACAAGTTTATGAAATCCCCATAGACTTTGTACACAACCCAGTCGGTTCCCGTGGTCAAAGGGTTAAAAGCAGGGTCTTGAAGATGAAGGACACATAGAATCTGTGTTTGTATACATGTATGAAATACATCTTACAGCGTTTGTGCTATGAAGTGATATTTAGCTTTTTCACTTTTTCAAGATCATGGTGTACTCTAAACTGTCATAGTCCTCTAAAATGCAATTTCATTTATTTAAATCTAACCTAGAAAAAACGGCAGAACCGAGTGTGTGAAACCACACTTAACTTACGTACAGTGTATATGACAACGGAGGAGATCTGATATATCTAATACCCATCAAAGATTTGAGGTACTACTTATAACAATGTTCATTCAGAGTTAGATTCTTTGAAATATATCATGTATGTCTTTTTATCAGCCTACTGGTGAAAAGACATCTTAGAATTTATTTTTGTACTTTTATTCACTTTACTTAGATATAACTGTGTTGTGGAGCAATAATAAAATGTTGGTAGATTTATAATACAATAAATGTTGATTGTAAATCATAGTTTTGTTGGTCATGGTGTTTCCTGTATTACTGTATTATGCCTTATTAATATACTGATATACATTTTGAATTATTCTGTGTTTCTTCTGGAGATGAATTTGAAAATAAAGGGCTTATTAGAGCCATTGAAGATTAATTGAACATACTTGATTTTACGTTATTTTATTACCACATTTCATTTGAAAAACATAGTATGACGATTGACATGGTACAGAATGGCATACATAGGCGTACCCGGGGGGGGGGTTTGGGGGGTTCAAACCCCCCCCTTTGAAAATTTTAGCCGGTCTCGAGACTACTTTAAGCGGTCCCGACTGTCTAAAACTTGGTCTCGACCGACTAAAACCTGGTCTCGACCGGCTAAACCCTGATCTCGGCCCAAATTTTGTTGAAGATCTCCGGTCCCCCCCCCCCCCACCGAGAGGGGTTTTCAACTTTGAAGGTACTTGTTCTCGGTCTCGAAAATGTTCTCGGTCTTCGAAAATTTTCTACTGACACCCCCCCCCCCCCCACTGAGAGAGATTTTCAACTTTGAAGGTACTTGGTCTCGGTCTCGAAAATTTTTCAAGTATTGGCTTCGAAACATTTTTATGGACACCCCCCCCCCCCCCCCCCCCACTGAAAAAAATCCTGGGTACGCCCCTGATGGCATATATAGCAACGTGATATAATGTAAAAAAACGCAACCATCAAAATGAACGAGTAGAGATATCAAACAAAGTTTGAAGGAAAAGATATAAGATTGATCCCCGGGGGGGGGGGGGGGGGGGGTACTCGAGTATATTGGGTATACGGGGATGTGCCGCTGGGAAGGGTGACTTTTTCAAGAAAGATCCTTAGACATGGGTCCCCTTATCATCAAAAAAATCCTTAGACATGGGTCCCTTTTTTCATATTTCCCCTTTTTTATACGTGATTTTTGGATTTGCCGATGTGAAATTGCAAAAATGTTCAAGCTCGCTACGCTCGCTAACTTAAAACCACAAAATTTGCGAGAAATACACCCAAAACAAGCGCCGCAGGCGAAAAAAATCCTTAGACATGGGTCCATTTTTCGCAAAAGGACCCTTAGATGTGGGTATGGGTTTGGAGGTCTCAGCCGCACACCCCCGTCCGACTATAATCTGAGTACCCCCCCCCCCCCCCCCCCCGGGGATTGATCACTAGAATAACAAACTAGACACCTGGTCTAGTCATGGCTAGCAAAACACAACAAACAAAAAAAATAAAAACATTAATCTACAAAAATCTACTTACAATGAACACGAAATACAATAGTAGTGGAAGTTCATTTTCCCAATAATTTAAAGAAGAAAAAAATACTTGGCTCTATTGGTAGGTTAATCATCCGGTATACTCTAAAGGCCTTTTAACTGGAGGTGGGTCCAAGAGAGTGATTAGCCCCTGTCTGAAGGGGGGGTTGGGCACACCTTAATTATTATTGGGATGAGTTATCGGGCCCAGAAACCCCCCTGGCCCCCCTTGCTATGCCATTGTCGAGGATAAACCTTTATAATTGGCAACTTTATATGAATCGGTAAAGGGGTATCCTGCCTTTTTTATGTGATAACATTTTGGGAGAGGGGCAATGAGCAAGGTCTATGTAATCATGCAGTTTTTGCCACGCTTTTTGTTTTGTTAATGAGTTTTGAGGTCACTTAGTGCTTTCCTACCAACATTGGATGTGGGACTACCGACCAGTAATCACGAATTATAGTCATGCCACGATATATGGGTCTAGTAGTACTCCTATACTTCTAGCCCTAAAACGGCTGAGCGCACCCCTCCTCAGATCCTTCATGGAGCTTCAAAACATGCTCCAATTAATTTGTTTTCATCTTACATTCATAATGTTACACCTCTCTGAAATAAACCCATTGCTTTTTAACTTGGCGGGTTATAAATACCACTTGATTAATTATCAAAGGGACCAATTCCAATAATTAGTCATGAATATTGCAGTATGAAAAATCGCGTTCAAACAAATGTTTGCTGCCCTCTACTTTCAAGTTGAGCTAGACAAGTGCGTACGTGATAACGAAATTTCCAGTCATGGCGGAGACAAGCGGTGAGTAAATGTCTCCTTTCTGCTGATTTTAAGCAAGTTTTAAAATATATTATTATCTGTATGGTTTTAATTCAATTTGATCATGAGGTTTTTTGTAATTAATTGTGATGTAGTGTCTTTGCTCTGGTGTTACTGTTTGTTTTGCAAAATCGTCCCTGCGACGCGATGATCGCTGCTGCGCTGGCACGGACACGGGAGAGTGGCCCGGTGGTTCGACTGCAGAATTACGGTAACTTGACTTGTGCATTGAGCCGCAACATTGCAACACACCCCACGTCATAGGCCGCTGTCCCATTCATCGTGTATTCTCATTATGCATGCACACGCAGCTCGGCTTGGCTTGGGCAGCAAATACATGGCTGTTGTCCATCCCTTCAATGACTGAATCAGTTGAAAATGACGCAAAATTTCCTCTTTTTTTAGATCGTAATATGATAATAAAACACATAGAATAGCTTGCCTTAAGCCGTCGTAGTCTTAGACAAGGTCGTGATTGTAAGCAGGGCATGCTTAGTTTTACTAATTTTAAAACCCTTTTTCTGTCTTTTTTTTGTTGTTGTAAATAAAGGAATTTTCTGGAACAAATAATTGAACGGTTGTGAAATCTTGTTGAATTGTTTATAATGTTGTTAGAACTGTTTCTTTTTACAGGCATGAACATTTGTCCACGTTTCCGCGGATTTCCGCTTTTTCTCCAATCAAAAATAAATAAATAAATAAATAAAATACAATGGAATCCTCTTACTCCAGATTCTTATTAAATATATTTTAAAATTTCACCACAGAATGCACCAGATTGCACGATTCTGACATGAAATTTCATGTATAGTTCTGTTTCTCCGTAATGCGGACACGACAGTGTGATTTAAAGGTGGGAAATTAAAGCTATCTGTTTGATTGTGATTCCTGAGATACGGAAACTTGAAAAAGAACCAGGATTTGAGAAAAATGTAATAGAAAATAGGGTTGCATGTCCCTCTAATCATGGAACTGCCCATTTAATGTTTATTATCGTAAGAACCAAGTTACTTTTCGAGTGAAATTTAATTTCATTTAGCCTTTCTTCATACATTTTTCCATTATTATTTTTGTGATAAAGTAAGCACATCGTACAAAAGTGAACCAGCTTGTTCTTCCCTCTTTTTTCTTCACATGTTTAAACATAATATTGATATATACCAGGGCCCCATTGCAGAAAGAGATACAATCAATTGTAAGTTACACTTGATTGTAAGTCAGAAAATTTGCGCATATCAACCAATCAGATTTGCGCGTTTAGAACACATGATCTGACTTACAATTGATTGTATCTCTTTCTGTGCAGGGGCCCTGGTATCTAGTCTATTGCATTCTCTTTCTATATGCTACAACATATACACAAATCTCTATAGATAAATAAGGACAATCAAGTTCTTAATTTAAATTCAAACTAAAATGTCTTTGTTTGATTCAGCTGACAAGACACAAAATGGTTTTCTAATCTCTATGTGTAGACTAAGCTTTTAAGCGCAATTACTCAAAATTTTCTCTGGCATGCTTGCCCATGGCCACTTCGGTTCCCTAAAGTATCATTCAATTACATTTTCAATTGTCTGATTGGGCAACAACCTTAAAAATTAATTTCTAGCCATGCTTAAAGGGATGATGCTTAAATGAGTGATTAATAAAATGTGTATTTGAGTGATCTGATATGTCCTCAAAGTAATATGTGAAAATTTCATGTTAATTGGATGTTTTTTTGGCTGAGATATGTCATATGTCATATGTCTGGGGGACCTACTCCCACAAGCTTCTGCTTTTATGTAGGTTCCCCCACATATGTTTTTTGTTTCTTTTACAAAATTTCAAATATAAATAAGAGTACTCTAAATTGGTTTATTATTATTTTTTGTATACTCTGAATTCTATAACTTCAATTATTATGTTAATTTCATTTTGTATACATAAGATGTTCATATTACTATGTTGTTTGATTTGTATATTACGAATATAATTTGTGGAAATCTTAATAAATGAAAAAAATGAAATGAAATATGAGCAAAAATGCAAAGTGATATTCACTAACTCATTTTACTTACTTTGTATACGGCATGAAATTATCCCGTAGACAATTTCATATCTGAACACTTCCATCGTAAATATCTTTTGAATGAAAATGGAAACTTGAAAAACCGAAACCTGTCCCGTGCTTTTATTGTAAATATGAATATGGCAAGGTATGAGAGAACCACTAGAGCTCCAAGTAAGTTTTGAGAATTTGGACAATGTTACCAAGTCCCTTCTAATATTGATAGCTAGGGCAGGGCTTGACACTAGTTTGCCCAGGGCAAATAAACATTGATGTTGGGCAAGTAACATTTCATGAATGCTTAAGTTTTCTAACCCGATAGCCTAGGCAACTAAATTATTGATGAACTACAAGAGAACAATATCATTTCATATTTGTTTATCTCATCTAGAAGTAAGAGGGCAAGTACGTTTTATATTTTGGCAACTAAAATTTCAATATACATGTATGATTTGACTTGCCCCATTGGGCTAGTACAGAACAAAGTTAGTGTGGAGGCTTGGCTACTACAATCGTCCAAATACAATTGCCATGGTTCACCGGATATCTTACTATTTGCTTTGCCTATATACATGTACTGCCCATACTATAACAGATCTACAAGGTTACAGACCCATGTAGTTGATTTTACTCACCAAGTACAACAATGTTTGGTAAAATGTAAACCATTGTTAATTGTTTGAAGCAAAACAATATTTGTTCAGTCTCAACTCAATATTCTGTGTTACCTCAAAGTTGTTTTTAACAGTGTAGTCACTTGATATTGATAATAGTGCTGATATTGTTTCGTTACAAAGATAGTGTTATCAGAAGAGGTCGAATGGTCAAGTGAGTTTAGATGAGCATTGAACTCAAAAGTGTGCGCTATTTTAAAAATATATTTCAATTGTCTTTCACATTCTGAAAGCTAGAATATATGTGACCGGCTATAGCAAAACCCGGCACTTGTCAGTAAAAATAAAAATGTAGATTTTCACACCATTAGAAAGGCCTCATCACAAGCTTTCATTTGATGCTTTGTTTTAACTAATTGGTCAGTAATTGGCGAAGATAAGATATAACAATCATAGGTGTGAACTTAAAATGGCCATTTCTTCAAAACATGAATTACCGACAAGTGCCTGGTTTTGCTATAGCCGGTCACATATGTGCTTAAAATTGTAGCACTACATTTTGTGTATTTGAAACTTGGCAGCTAGTTTAAAGTGATCCATTAACTTTATATTTTTTTTCAAAAGTGATATTTGAGAATTCAATCATATATATAAATATACCAATATCATAGGAAGATTCTTATGTTTACCTAGTAAAAAAAGAGTTATTCAATGTCTGATTTTATCCCAATCGTTTGCATGAAGTATCCAAAGTTGGATACTGTGGAGGATATAGTCTCCTAATTTGGATACTCTTGATTACGGTCTAAAGCATCTACAACCGCTTTAAAATTCAATCTTAAATATCTCCATAATTAGGAAGACATTTGAAAAATCAAATCCCATTTCATTCTTCTGTTACCATAAAGGGGGGGGGGGGGGGGGGCAAAAAGGGGGATGCGTCTTGTACACAGGTGCGTCCTATACACAGAGATTTACGGTACTTGTAGATTACATCGGAAAGTATGTGCATGCTGAATGTTGGTTAGGGTTTAGTTCAGTTTGGTTTGGTTTAGCTGGCAATTGCCGCCAGAGCAGAGGTAAAGGAGCTCTTTCCCAGTCATGGTTCCAGCTCTCCAGTCTCCACTACTTCCTTTACTTAATATCACCAACGTTCTATTTTGATATGGATGGAAACTCAACCTTATCTCTGTGACTGCAGAACAAGCAAGTTTGCCAGTCGTGTCTCCACTACTATCCCATACATTTCTTTTAGTTAGTTTTATCAATATTGCTGGGTACTTATCTTTAATGTTCTTTGTTTTTGTATTGTTTTGTAGTGCCTCAAGTAAGTTTTTAGAGAAGTGTCTATATTTATAAAGTAAACTTATATTATTATTATTAAAACCTTGTTTTATCTACCCCTCCTGTGACTGCAGAACCAAACAAGTTTGCCAGCTTGAAGCAGGACCTTCAGGTCGGTGAAGACAACTATCAGTTCTTCAACCTTACAGCTCTCAACGATCCAAGATATGGTGAGTGCACTTTTGACATCGGGGCCCTGTTGCAGAAAGAGATACAATCGATTGTAAGTCAGAAACTTTGCGTGTTTCAACCAATTAGATTTGCGCTTTTAGAACACATGATCTGACTAACAATTGATTGTAACTTACAGTCGATTGATCTCTTTCTGCAACGTGCCCAGAAATGATTTCATGGTTATCTAGAAAGCTCTGGCTAAATGTTCCTCTCGATTAGGGTTGTAATGTAATTCTTAATGTAAATTAATGGTTAAATGTCTGATTCAAAATCATCTATAAAGCGCATATAGAATATGCAGGTATGTTATTGTGCACTATATACGAATCCTATTATTATTATTATTAATATTGTTCATATTCAGTAGCATTTAGATCTGGAATTAGAAAATGCATCTTGATCTAGAAGTCCTTCTGAAGGAAAATGTAAGATTACTACCTTGAAATATGGATTGATTGTGTATCAATATAGGTTTAGGATTATTTTGCAGCTTAGTAAAATAGTTTTACCAAATTAAGACATGTTGGTGACTTGGTCATGTATTGCAAAGAAATGCCTTTCTTGTTTTACATTATGTATTTTTTAAAACATAGAAAAATAACAAGCAAATTTTTTCACAAACTTACAAAAAATGTAAATTGTAATCAATGTCCCTAAACATAGACAGGTCACCTGAAGAGATATAAAGTCATGCTCTGATGAAAATGTATTACATTCTGGACAAGTTTGCTGGTACATGAAGCAAAGTTAAAGTAGGATATTTGCTTTGCTTTGCATCAAATCATGTGCATGCCATATATATCTGGCAACAGTAGGTTAGTAGCCAGTAATTTTTTATTTTAGTGTCATGATTAAAAATACAATCATTATATTCGGAAATTGTAAACTGTATTGTGCTGGTAGATGAAATAGAGGCCATTTTCAACACAAACATGCACATATAAAGGTACATGTTATTAGTCTTGGCAACAGTAACTAAGTAGCCAATAATTTGATTAGAGTGTGTTGATTACAAATAAAATTTCGTGGAGGAAATTGTAAACTGTATTGTGCTGGTAGATGAAATAGAGGCCATTTTTTTTTTCTTCATTAAATGTGTGCATAATATACAGTTGGTCATGGCAACAAGTTGGTAGCCAGTAATTTGATTATAGTGTGATGATTAAAAATAAAATAATTCTTTTTCAGGAATTTGTAAATTGTATTGTGCTGGTAGATGACATAGAGGCCAGGTGTGCTTTGTTTCATTACAAACATGCGCATTATAAAGGTGGTCTTGGCAACAGTGAAGTCAGTAGCCAGTAATTTGATTATAGTGTGATGACTAAAAATAAATCCTACGTTGAGGAAATTGTAAACTGCATTGTGCTGGTAGATGAAAGAGAGACCATTTTTGTTCTATTTCACTACAAACATGTGGATAAATTGATCTTGGCAGCAGTAAGCCAGTAGCCAGTAATTCTGTGATGTGATATAATATGATGTGATCGTTATTTTACAGGGTACTATAAAAGTAACTTGATAATAAAATGTCAACCAAGACAAAGTAAACCTAATTGGCAGGAATGACTAGTGTTGGTATCCTATTCATGACAGGAGTAAGTAATATTGTAAGCACTATTTATAGATCTATAATGTGAATCAGAAATAGTGTTATTACATACATTTGTATAAATAACATTTGTAATATATACAACTTGACACTTAATAAGTGCATGCAGATGCACTTGCATGCTCATTCACACAAACAAATTTCTATTTGTTTATTGTCAAATGTATTTTCCTGATCATTAAATTCCTTATTTTCACATTGTCACACTGTCGGCAGTGTACAATTTAATTGTAACTTGTCAAAGAGAGAGATGTAAACCAATATTCTTAACCATTAGCCAAGGCTCGACACTCGCACTGGCCCACTGGCCCGGGGCCAGTGAAATTGCACTTGGGGCAAGCAGATTTTCAACCCGACATTGACAAAATTTAAAAATCTTGTTTTCTTTTATGTCGTGCTTCATCTGTAATCACAGGTTTGATTAGGAAAGAGTGATATTTTGAATAGTAAAAAGCTTACTCGTGAAATACAATTTTGGGACCAGTAAATTTTGTTTCGGTCCACCAGAATAGGGGAAGAAACTATTTCACTGGCCCGACCGGGCCACTGACTAAAAAGGTGAGTGTGGAGCCCTGCATTAGCACTATCAAAACCAACTTTGTATGGTGAAGTTTATACACACTTCTTAATATTTGTGACCAGATAAAAGCAAAACCAGTGACTTGTCAGTAATTCATGTTTTAAAGAAATGGACATTAAGTTCACATAATGTTTGTCAAGGAATTATGTTAGTAAAATTAAAACAATCATATCATAACTTTGCAAAATATTGTCCAATATTTTTGAGAGCTTGTGAAAAGGCCTTTATCATGACTTAAAAATAAAAATTTTGATTTTTGCCACCAAATGCAGGGTTTTGCTATATTCAATCACATTTTTTGGAGGTCCTGTCCTTTAAAAACAATATATTTTGTGTATTTCAGACCGCTTGCCATTTTCCATACGTGTGCTCCTGGAGTCGGCAGTGCGTAACTGCGACAACTTCTTTGTGAAGGAGGCGGACGTGGAGAACATTTTGGCATGGGAGCAGAATCAGAGCCACTCTGTGGAGGTGCCCTTCAAGCCAGCCAGGGTCATCATGCAGGACTTCACGTGAGTCCGTAGGGGATTGCTATCATTATTGTACTGTAATCGGTAGATATCGCTATCGTATTTGTGATCGGTATCGGGACTTATGGATATTCCCGGAATTGTTTGCGGAATAAAGTCATGTTTCTGTAATTCTTTGTCCTCGGTTGAAATTATTCAATGCCCTATTCAAGGCCCGGAATGATTTTAGTGACTAGAATCAATTCCACCAGACAAGATCAACTAAAAGTGATATGCCAACTTGGTATTCTCTAATGTTTCATCTAAACTTATCAAATTATTAATTTTCTTTTCCTTTTAAACAAACAATCTACAATCTAATCATATACAGAGGAGTCCCAGCTGTAGTGGACTTTGCAGCCATGAGGGATGCTGTTAAGAGGCTTGGTGGTAACCCAGACAAGATCAACCCTGTGTGTCCCGCTGACCTGGTCATAGACCACTCTGTCCAGGTGGACGTCACAAGGAGGTAAGATGCCCAGCTGGCTACAGCCTAGACGACTCAATGTCCAAGAGACCAACAACTTGGTCTTGCACGTCTTTGGTCTTGTTAAACATTAAAGTTCTTCTTGACAGAGTCTTTCATAAAACTTATGAAACATAACTCTAGGTACTGATTCAGTTGTGGTAAAGGAAGGTACTAAAAAATGTCAGTTGTTTTCCCATTTATTTCAATCAAAAATATATGTATTTAAGTAGTTGGCTTGAAAGTAGCTTTAACTAATATTTTGACATCAAAACTTGCGACTACTCATTTGAAAGGCTTATTGAATGCCAGAAGCTTGAATACTGTAACATTAAAATCCTTTTTCAACCAGTGTACTCTAGTAATGGGAGGATTATAGTAGCTTGTGACAGTGGCTTGATCAGCTGATCAGAAGCAAGGGACAGTAGCCCTCAATGTGCAATAAAATATCAGCATTTGAGAGATTTAATGGGATAACATAAATTGTTAGTGCTGATGGAAAATGCCTATGCTCCAATGCTTAAGCCTAACACACACTACACAATCCGATGAACAACTACGTATCTGAACTAAGGGAAGACGTGTGTTCAAAGCATGTAGAATAGTTCAGATCCTTAATCATTCATCAGATTGGATCATGAAGTGTGCAGTGGGCTTTAGATTTAAAGAAAGGGATTTCATTTCAAAGAATGATAATGCTAATAAATCAAGTAAGTATGATTAGAGACTGCTTATTTGAGGGCATGCTGATCTAGCCCAAGCCTCCACAATAACCTTTTTCTATACTGAAGTAAAATCATAAATTTTGAAATTTTACTTGCCCCAATATAAAATTAACTTGCCCTCTTCCATCTAGATGTGATGAACACATATGAAATAACATTAATCTCTTGCAGTTGAACAATTATAAAGTTGCCCTTTTGGGCAAGCAAACTAGACCATTTATTAAATTTTACTTGCCCGACACCAATTTTTACTTGCCCCTGGCAAGCGGGCAAGTGCTAGTGTCGAGCCCTGTCTAGCCAATTCCAACTCGAGCATGTTTTAAGTAAACAATTGATAAATAAAGATACAGCAATCTCCTAGTATAGCAAGATGTAGGAAATTTTTCCTCGGCATTTCATTTGGGTCTATATTTCTTTTCAGTCAATATCTCCCCTTTTTCCTTGATCTTTTCTTAAATTCTCAACTACTAATTATATACGCACGTGGCAGCAATATCTCCTTTTGGTCTATAACCCCTTTGTAAATATCACCATATGTCAAGTACTAGGTAACGGGATTGCCCATTTTAGATGGCTGGGTACCGTAAACTAGAATGGCTTTGTACATTGTTCTATTTAACATGTGCTCCTTAACCTAACAAGTTTTTAACCCATTCAAGGTTACATATACTTGATTTTGGTATAACACTCATTTTTCATAGAACTTATCAGAGCTGCCAAGTCTCCCTAATTTTGCAGGAGACTCCCTGAAAATAGACCCAAGATTAATAGATTGGATGTCATCCCATGAGCCAATCTCCCTGATTATTGAAAGATTGTTGTATGCATTTGATACATATCTCCCTAATTTCTGATGAAATTTCCCTAAATATTCCTGATTGGTGAAGTTCGATGTTGATAGCTCTGCCTGACTAGCTTGAGTATTGTCAGGACAAATCTGGAACAGATAACACATGTTTGTTTATTTGTGACCTTGTTTTTCACCAGACAAGAATATTCAAATATTATGCACAAACTGTCCAAATTCATCCTTGTTTATGGTACTAGGAAATTTTGGTCATGAAAGAGTGAACCCCTGTGATCAAGCTATATATGTCTTGCTGAATTTCTTAGTATTGGTAAACAATTTCCCTTGCCTTTTTTTTCTGTTGGATTGTTTAACCCCTAAAATTTCCACCTTATTATTTTTTCTTCACATTATTGACTGTTTTTGTCAAGCTTCCCTTCCCCCTTGCCTAATTTTTTCTTGGCGACTTTCTGAGCCCCGTCCCACTATGTGTGTCGTCTCTTTTGCAGTTTCCGCCCTAGGATAACGCGCAATACACCCAACCCCGGTGGGGGAGGGGGCGACACTGGACAGTCGTCCTGTGGCGGGTCTTCGGACAGCTGCGTGGCTTGCATAGGACAGGGCTATCGATTGCCAATTCTCGATGAAACCTGCCCCTACCATCACTTGTCCTCGGATTGGTAATTCAAATAGGATCAATTGCACACATTTTTTCTTAGTTTTTTAACATTAGTGTTAAAAGTTTTATTTGGAATGACAAATTCTGAATTCCATTTGTGCAATATTATTTGGAATGATACATTCTGAATTGATTATTTGAATATTATTTGGAAACTTGAAGACATTTGTTTTTCGTCTTGAAAATCAACCCTTTTAGTTTATTTATTTATTTTTTAGGAATTTGTATTTTTTGCACCCATTTTTATTTTTTTGGTTTTTTGTATTTGTGTCGTGAAAAGCTTTTTCTTTTAAACTTTATTTAAATTTATTGTATGTGGTATAAGAAAGGCAAAAGGGCTCAATTGCATTTTGTTATTTTTTCTTCTTAGATAAGAGCTTGATTGTAAATTCTAGATTAAATTTGTGCTGCAAATAAAATTTAGGTAGAATATTAGCAGTATCAGCCGCATGCCTTCCTTATATCTTCCTTTGCTCTAATATTCTGTTATTTTTGCTTGCACTTTCTTTTCAGCACAAATTAATTGTATGTATCAAAAAGAAAATAAGTTGATTTCCTCAAATCTGTAAACAAGTTGGCACCATTTTTAAAGCTTTTGACTAGTAGCACAAGCATTGACACAGCATAAGAAACAAGTTTGCTCAGACTGGTACTATAAGGAAGAATAAGAGGGAAGAGATCAAGAGGAAGGAAACGCATCATGATGTAATAGACTCTGTTAAGAATGGCCCATATGGAGACTTCAAAAGAAGGGCCATGAGAAGAGAGTTTTTAAGGACCTGCTCTTGAGCAGAATCACCCGAGGAGAGAGTCTCTGTTTAATTGGGTGGGCTTTTGCGAGGTATATTTTACCACTTTAACAAGTGTACCCGATTAAGTGGTGAAAATGTTTGATCATATTCTACCCCTTTAAGTATCCCATTAAATACTACCCAATTAGAATAGACCACTCTAATTAAAACTTGCTTTCTTTCAAATTTGCTTCAAACATTATATTGAGCCAGCTGCTTGCTTGCATGATTTCAAACATGTATTTTCATGTACATTTTGTAGAACGAGCATTCATTGCACTAAATACTGCAACCATGCATTGCAGAACATTCTGTACATGATGTTGATGATGTAAGAATTCAGGCATTGATGTGAGGTTAGGACACGTTTAATTGCTCTTCCTTATTCAGTGCATAAATTCTAGACGTAACATTTCTTAGCATGCTTTAATATTGTAATAAAGTAAATCACAAGTCATAAAACATGGTGTGTGTATTTTAATTGCTTTCAGTGCAAAATACCACTGCGTTACATACTCATAAGCAGGGAGATTTGAGGCTGCAGATCATAATCTTTGGGCCAAAGAAATTTGATTAATGCCAACATTTTTGCCAGTCTGGGCAACTACTACTACTGTTTATCTCTGTTTGGGGCAACCCAAAACAGGTTGTGGACCACTGAAACTTGATGATAAGTCATGATTTTACTTGCCTGACAGTGCCACTTTATTTTTCTTTATCCCTGACATTAGTATTTGGTTCAATCACATGTTAAAAGAAAATTTGTGCTTGCTTGGGTAATTATGCTATTTAAAAAAGGTGGGTATAATCATGTTTAATCATGGAAAAGGACACTTACATGCACAAAGAAATAGTTTGCACTAGGTGTTAGTATCTCCATAGCCATGGGTATTTTTCCTTTCTTGGATGTTTGGCTGTTTTTTACAAAGCGTGTTATTTTTAATGTAAAAACAAAGCTATGGTGTGCAGCGGGTGTTAGTTTATATACATGTACTTTATTACTCAGTTAATTTATATGTTACTATCCGAGGGCAGGTGTTGAAATGGTATGGTTGTAAACATCAATATTCTTATATGTTTACTTTATGAAATCATTTCTGATCATGATTTATTCAGCTACTTCTTTTTGTTTGTATTTAATCATGCTACGTTTGTTTGGATTTAAGTTGTAATTGACATGGGAATACATATTAATTATATTGTGTCCCATAGATCGCACCATTTTTTTTTTTTTTTGGCAAGTAGCCCAGTTGAGAAAGTTTCTAATTTTTGCTGGCCCAAAACAGTCATTTTCTTTCCCCCTAAATTATGTTCCGTTTGTCCCTTTGAAAAATAGTTGCTCAAACGGACCACTAACTTAACTTTTATGAAATTTTACTGAGACTGAGATACAAATGAATGTCTTATATCCGGAGAATAATATGATGGAATTCAATTGATTGAAGGAACACCTAATGTAAAAAGTGGTATTGATTAGGATATCATATGACATGCATTTTTTCTCCCAACGTCATAGATAGAAACAATAATTGCATTATCTTGTCATGAAATGCAATTTTGGAAATACTAAAAAGTGTATTCAATAATATAATGAGCGATGGGTGTTAACACCAGATGTTATTGAGATCCATTGTGCTAATAAAACTGCCCTTCAATTAGATCATCACAATTGAGATTGAAAAAAAAATTATAATAACAGATGGCAGTTTTGGCCTAATAAATTCAAATAATAAACCTGATTGAAATTAGAGTGAGAGAACAATGGAAACAAATAGAAAAAAATGCATAATAAAATCACATGGAATGATCTTCTGGGGATAACAGAGAGAGAAAAATAAACTCATTACATTGATGATATTCTTCACCCGCCCCCCCCCCCTCCCCTCCTTCCTTTCCCTAAAAAGGGCATATGTTTGCCTTGTTTGTTTAGTGTGGGTTGATGGATATTTCCAATGTTTGTTTTAAAAACATGCAAGTGTATAATATCTGTTTATATTAACTAATAACTATTCTTTATCTCCCTTGCATTTCTGTTAATTGTAATTGCACATTTTGGTATTTGTTTTGTTGATTGTAATGTTATGTACAGTATGTCTAGTCTTGTTTGAAATGTACATATTAGCTAAAACAGTGAATGTACTTATTTTGTAAACTACTTAGCACAGATGTTTTCAAAATGCTAACAGATTCATTTCTCTTAACTGTATTAAATTATGCTACCTCTTCTTTTATTTGAAAACCCATTAATGTTGGGGTACTTGTTCAATGTAAATGTGTACTTGTCTTGTACTTGCACCTGTCAACATTGAAATGTAATGTTCCCTATCAGTTCTTCATGTCTTTGGGGCCAAAATGTATGTGCTTTTACAAGTACTTTTAGCTATTTTTATTTTGAGAATGAATACAGTAAAAATAAATTCAAGTAATATCCGATATATTTACCCTCTGTTTGCTTTACAGTGCTGATGCCCTGAAGAAGAATCAAGAAATTGAATTTGAACGCAACAAAGAAAGATTTGTCTTCCTGAAGGTGAGTGCAAATTATTTGTTCTTCTCTAAATCGTTGATCAACTGAAAAGCTTCTTGTAATCAAAAGTCACAATTTAAGTATCTATAATTTCCGTTTCCATAATTTCATCTTTAAAGTAATTCATTAACTTTATAGTATTTCCCCAAAGTAATATTTGATACTTCTATCATATACCAATTTCATTGTAAGATGCTAGAGAATAATACAGTGGGATTTTCATAGAAAATGAAATGTTTACACAGTGAAAACAGTGAAAATCAATGTCTGATTTTATCCCAATCGTTCAAGTGAAGTATCCAAATTCGGATACTGTGGACAATTGAGTAAACAAACTCGGATACTATGGTCGGAAATTGTCTATAAACGATTTCCAATTCAATGTCATATATCCCCATAATTGGGGAGAAATTTGAAAAGTCAAAATCTAAAGTTCATTCTTCTGTTACCATAAGCCAAACAGCAAGGTACAAGAGAAGTGTGAAAGCTCCAAGTGATTTTTGTTGAATTCTTCTTACAAAGTTAATGGATTTTGGGCGATTTTTTTATTGGATCGTGATCGAATGCCGATCAAATGATCACAGCATTAGAGCTTAATAGTAGCCCCTGAAATTCGAAAAGTAGCACCCGAAAAGGAGCCCCCGAAATAAAAATATTAATTTTTTCCCTGGAATATACCTGTGTATATATTATGGGAATTATACAGATTTGAAATGTGCATTATGGGAACAAGTGACAGAAGATTAGTGCACGGAAAGAAAATTTAAAAATAGGGTATGTCGGGTGAGAATAAAAAAATATCTAACTTTGTTTATAAATGTTGGTCTATGTAATCTTGGTATGGAGGTAATACAAGTTGAATAAAGCTGTATAAAACACTGTTTTTAAAAGCATAGTTTTCAATCCAAATTTTCACCCATATGGCTTCTTCGGGGATTAATTTAAATCTTGATTTAAATAAAGATTTGTTTTGCTTCAGACGTTAATGAATCCCCGAAGAAGAATAAGTTCACAAAAATATGTTTTCAGAAAAAAAATATATAATTGGAAAACGCATCACAATTCTAAAGCATGCGTTCATGCGGTCTGAATTGCCAAGACTAATGTGTGCAGAGCGAACGAATCGCCCAGGAATCTATTTTCTACAAACGTACGCGTGAATAGCATTGGCGTACTTGCAAATGGTTGGCCCGTATGGAACCAGGAAATAGTAGTGGTTCCGTAAGTGGTGGAAATTAATTGCTTTGTTTATGAATTACACAACCCTTTGCAAAATGTTGGGTATCTATTTGATATCACAAAACGGTACCAAACATATAATAATGCGTTGTTCTTTGCCTGGTGGTCCCCTTTAATAGTAAATAACTTTCCAACCCTGCATCTGTTTGTAACCAAACTTTGTTGGCATGAATGCGCGCAAGTGGGCGAGACACATTACAGCTATCGCCTCGTTTATGATAAAATAATCTGATATACGCTTAGTATTAATAAATGATACAGTTGAGATATTTTTAAAATTTAGTCATTTTTGTTAATAGTTAATTGATGTTATGTTCTAAATTCAGCGCTGTTTAATCCCTTCCTTATTTCAATACTCTCTGCAGTGGGGATCGAAAGCCTTGAAGAACATGCTGATAGTTCCGCCGGGCTCAGGCATAGTCCACCAGATCAACCTTGAGTACTTGGCCAGAGTAGTATTCAACGCTGAAGGTGTTCTGTACCCCGACAGTCTGGTGGGGACTGACTCGCACACCACCATGATCAACGGGCTTGGTGTCGTTGGATGGGGTAAGCAAATATGGAAAAAAGGACCCGTCTGGATTGTAATGTGATTAACCCTTCATTTAGACTACCACTGTAATTTAGTTGAAATGTTGCACAGATTATACAGCTTAGTTTGTTTGAATCAGTGGAACACCTTAACCCATTCTCTTCAAGATTCTGAAATTCCCATAGACTTTGTACTAAGCCCACCCGGTTTCTGTAAGCAACGGGTTAACCATGCACTGGTTTCACAAGCAATGCATGATCAAATCAACCTTTTCCAGGGTTTTGATGTAGTGGCCCGCTCCCAAGTTTGTAGTGATGAATACCTCAGCCACCCATATGACTGGTATATATAATGGTTTCGAACTGAATAATATGTACTATAGTCATGAATTATTATTTGAATTTGAAAACCTACATGTTTTTGTTTGATTTGAAGGTGTTGGTGGTATTGAAGCAGAGGCTGTCATGCTTGGCCAGTCCATCAGCATGGTGTTACCCAAGGTTGTGGGCTACAAGCTTGTTGGAGAGATGGACTCCCTAGCAACCTCTACAGATGTTGTGCTGACCATTACCAAGGTAATAATCATGATAAATATTTTCAGTTTACCCATTTTAATTATTTCAATATCCATAATATTGAAACATCTATGCAGCTGGTAAACTATGACAGCAATCTTGTAGTTTGTTTTCCTCTCGTGCATAAAATCTTAACTTGTAAACTTTGTCTATTGCTCTGTAGGAGTTAGTTGTCATGTTCAAACGTTTGGTTTGGTGCATGTCATCAAGTATTGACTGATTCACAAAATTATATGTTTCAAAACTCTCCCAATTAGACGTGATTATAGAATATATAGACTCAAAATATGTATGATTTATTTTTCTGTTTTATATACCCAGCGTTCGACAACTTGGTGTCATTCGTTTGTAGAGTTCTTTGGGCATGATGTGGCCTGACTTTTCATTGCTGACCAGGCCATGTTATCAGCATGTTCAAGATTACAATAGTTCTCAAAATCTACTTCTAAACTATGATCCCCTTACATACAGTTGTATTTCTAATTATTTTTACTCATTTATTATTTTTCATATGCACAGCATCTTCGACAAATTGGTGTGGTTGGAAAGTTTGTAGAGTTCTTTGGGCCAGGAGTGGCACAGCTCTCCATAGCAGACAGGGCCACCATTGCCAACATGTGTCCCGAGTATGGCGCCACCGTTGGCTTCTTCCCTGTGGACGATGCAAGCATAGTCTACCTCAGGCAGACAAGTGAGTTTAAAGAGTTTGTGTCTTTTATTGTTGAGGGGTGGTGGGGGAGCAGGGTGGGGCTGTATTCTAAGTCATGTAAATGCTTTTTGAGAGATGGGTGGGGGTGGGGAGGGTTGCACACTATTGCCACCATTGCTAACATGTGTCCCGAGTATGGCGCCACCGTTGGCTTCTTCCCCGTGGACGATGCAAGCATAGTCTACCTCAGGCAGACAAGTGAGTTAGAGAGTTTGTGTCTTTTATTGTTGAGGGGTGGTGGGGGAGCAGGGTGGGGTTGTATTATGACAGTGAGGCATGTAAATGCTTTTTGAGAGATGGGAGGGGGTGGGGAGGGATGCACACTATTGCCATGATTGCTAACATGTGTCCCGAGTATGGTGCCACCGTTGGCTTCTTCCCCGTGGACGATGCAAGCATAGTCTACCTAAGGCAGACAAGTGAGTTTAAAGATTTTAGTCTTTTATTGTTGAGGGGTGGTGGGGGAGCAGTGTGGGGTTGTATTATGACAGTGAGGCATGTAAATGCTTTTTGAGAGATGGGAGGGGGTGGGGAGGGATGCACACTATTGCCACGATTGCTAACATGTGTCCCGAGTATGGTGCCACCGTTGGGTTCTTCCCTGTGGACGATGCAAGCATAGTCTACCTCAGGTAGACAAAGTGAGTTAAAGAGTTTTGCTTTTTAATGTTGATGGGTGGTGGGGGAGCAGGGTGGGGTTGTATTATGACAGTGAGGCATGTAAACATGTTAAATGCTTTTGATAAATTGGGGGCTGTAAACCGAGTTGTATGTGTGTAATGTTTTTCGAGAGATTGTGTGCAGGAGCTCTTTCTAGTATATATAGTGAGGAACTGGGATGGCAATTAATTATTTGTAGAGCCCAATATACTGTAATGGAGTACATGATTTAGCTAGACCAGTATTCTGCCATAAAATTGAGTGCCCATGTTCCACATATTTAACGTCTCAAAAGTAGAAACAATGAAAAATAAAACAGCAAAATCAAATTTCTGTTCAATTGCCATTCGGTGTATCTCTTCCACTAATGTAGCATAATAGTGGAGCGCCTGTCTCATGCATGGGAGGTTGTGGGATAGAATCCTGGCTGGGTCATACCAAAGAACATGATAATAGTGGTACGTATTGCCTTCTAGCCAGGCCCTCATGTACATAGAACGTAGTAGGGTAATAATAATAACATTAATGTTATGCAGGGCCCGTGGTTAGAGCAGTGTTTATCACTGAAGTGGCTACCCTGGGTTAATAAAACATTATTATTAATGTTACCTTTATGATTATCTTAGACCGTGATGAGAAGAAGATCAGCTGCGTAGAGGCGTACCTCAAAGCAACCAAGATGTACAGGAACTACAGTGACCCATCAGAGGACCCTGTCTTCTCAGAGGTGAGACACCGCCAGTATTATACACAAACATAATTAATTGGTTTGGGTAAACAATATTATCAAATTAAGCTTTGACCAACCTTATTGTTACTGAATAAAAAACTTTTCCTACCGATTGCCTCCTATGTCCATTTGAGATATTTTTTTTAGAGAGCATCTAGTCATAGTGTTTAGAGTACCGAAGTGTGACATCACATCTATATATTTATTGTCATGGGTATTGGTTGTAAACAATGTCGGGCAAGCAAGAAAGTTCTGACCAAGTGGTTGCTAAGATGGCAATCGTTCAGCTCCAACCCGCTTCCAAAAGCCTTAATCATAGGACAGTTTGTTCAGAACCATTACTATGTTATAACAAAAGAATGTGACCTCATTACTTTGGCACTCTATAGGAAAAAACAGATCCCCTCCCCAATTGCAATCTGGGTCCGAATTCATTATTTGTGATAATTTTTCTCAGTGACTCCAAACATGTCCTGAGCATCTAATGTTTAACATACAAGTTCAAGATGAAGTATATTTTATTGTCTTTTCAAAAATATGTTTTGGCACATAGAAATATGTTGGTAAAAGGCCAAATATTATAATTAATTGATTTGACCCGACTATAGAAGATTGATAAGCTCAGTTTTAAAATGTTGCATACTGCAATTGGATGATCAAAATAGGCAAACTAAAATTAATTTTGTTTTCCTTTTGCTGCCACGACAAAGTGATGGTGAGCGACATGAAAGCCGACTTCCAGTAACACAACCTCGATAGGAAAGCTAATACAGTACATTTTTACTCCATTTTGCTGTAGGTGATTGAGCTAGATCTTGCCACAGTCAACTCGTGTGTGAGTGGGCCCAAGCAGCCCCACGACAAAGTGATGGTGAGCGACATGAAACGCAACCTTCCGTTAAAGAATCTCTATAAGCAAACTAAAACAATAAATATTTTTACTCCCTTTTGCTGTAGGTGATTGAGCTAGATCTTGCCACTGTCAACTCGTGTGTGAGCAGGCCCAAGCGGCCTCATGACAAAGTGATGGTGAGCGACATGAATGCCGACTTCCAGTAACACGACCTCGATAGGAAAGCTAATACAGTACATTTTTACTCCATTTTGCTGTAGGTGATTGAGCTAGATCTTGCCACAGTCAAATCGTGTGTGAGCGGGCCCAAGCGTCCCCACGACAAGGTGATGGTGAGCGACATGAAAGCCGACTTCCAGCAGTGTCTGAACAGCAAGGTGGGCTTCAAGGGGTTCGACATCCCCGCCGACAAGCAGGCGACCACCGTGCCGTTCGCCTACGAGGGTCAGGAGTACACGCTTGGTCACGGTTCCGTGGTCATCTCGGCTATCACCAGCTGTACTAACACTAGCAACCCTTCGGTCATGCTTGGTGCTGGTAAGTCTTCTTTGAATATATATTGTTTGGTGAAATTGTTTCCACTTTGCTTCTTGGTCTATTATTTCTGACCTCTTATACAAAATTTTAAAAAGCATAGACATGTTTTTTCAGGTCTCCTTTCCCCTAGACCCTCTTACTACATAATATGTATGACAACAATACACTGAATTATTACACACTTCGGGGTAAAACCTCTTAGTGGCAAGAAAGGAAAAGACTTTTAATATCTTGATTCATTATCTGTATTCATTGCATTCTATTCTCAACACAGGGCTCCTTGCTAAGAAAGCTGTTGAAGCTGGTTTAACGGTCAAGCCGTACATCAAGACCAGTCTTAGTCCAGGCAGTGTTATGTAGTCACCTACTAAAACATTATTCTCTTCTATCAAACTTAGGATGTGGATGTATAGTATTTTATAATATGTACTAATTCTGTTTTTGATACAGGATTGCTTGCGAAGAAGGCCGTTGAAGCTGGTTTAACGGTCAAGCCGTACATCAAGACCAGTCTTAGCCCGGGCAGTGGTGTGGTCACCTACTACCTGAGGGACAGCGGTGTCATTCCTTACCTCGAGAAACTAGGGTAACTATTACATTGTTGTCGTTTGTTTACACTCTCTATTAGTTTGTACAATTTTGTTAAAAGATCAAATTACTATTTCTACTTTGAAGATATTTGTATCATTCCAAATTTGAAAGAATAATAATTATTGATAATACATTTAGGATGCATATTTGTATGCTGGTGTATACTATTACTAATGTAAAGCGCTTGGAGATGATTAGCAATCGTATTAGGCAATATATAAATCAATTCATTATAATCTATTAGTAGTAGTATTATTATTATCTTGGTTTTTAGCCATGATAAGATGCCTTAGCATTTCAAGGAATCTATTCTTGCCAGGAACCAGTCTATCAGAACAATTCTGCTCGACATCGTCTTGGATGTAGTAGATGACGACTTGATGATGACTTTATATTTCTGTCTGTTTATGTTTCAGGTTTTTCATTGTTGGGTTTGGCTGCATGACGTGTATTGGCAACTCAGGACCCTTGCCTGAAGAAGTAAGCGGTGCAATAGAAAAGGTGAGAAATATGATTATTTGTTTGAAAGTTATTACATTATGAGGTAAAATGCAATAATATTTTGTCTTTGATAGTAATTATTATGAGGTAAAATGCAATTATAATTTTTGTTGAAAGTCATTATAGTATGACGTAAAATACAATAATAATGTTTTTGTTTAATTCATTACATTATGAGGTAAATGCACTAAAGAGAACCCTCTTTTTCAAACAAATTCCTGATATGAGCCATATTTGAGCAACTTTTTAACTTTGGGGTTTTTTGTGTTTAAAGTATTAAATGTTAGTTTTTACCTATTGTGACATAATACACATTTCTGTTTCTTTCCTTTTGTTGAAATTTGAAAGTGATATAACTTTTCTCAAGCCATCGGCTTTCTGTGTAATTTCCTAGTAACATTTGTGTTATTGTAAGTATTATTTAATGTTTTATGAAATTAATAAACTGAATTTAATTAATTTAATTTAATTGAATATTTTGCCAATTTGAGTTTGAAATATTGTTTGCCTTATGTTGACAGGGAGATCTGGTAACATGCGGTGTCCTGTCTGGTAACCGCAACTTTGAGGGGCGTATCCACCCCCTGACCAGGGCCAACTATCTAGCATCTCCGCCACTAGTCATAGCGTACGCACTAGCCGGAACGGTCTCCATCGACTTTGAGAAAGAACCTCTGGGTATGTACTTTTCTTGCATATAGAGTACCTGAATATGTTTTTGTTGGCTATGTTGTTTGGTAGTTGTAACTTGGAAGGGCTATTCCACACACTTAACTTAACCAACTGCCATGTCTATAAGAAGAACTCTATACATTAAACAGTTCTATGCAAAACAGTATTCAGTGTGTAGTATATTGACAGCAAAGAATAGTTCAAAAATGTCAACTTTGGTTACACTCGTTATTGTCATGTTATTTTGCTTGGTTTTTTTTTTACTGGGAGTTTCCTGTATATCATGTTATAGTCTAAAAAAGCAAACAGAAGATAGCCAGGGGAGTGGATAGATGAGGAAAAGTGTTATTATATTAGAAAATAATAGTTCTGAGCTGAACTAATCAAATGAGATACATTTAAGAGAGAAGAGAGTCTCTGAAGATTATTCCTTCTTGGAGTTCTAAAGAGAATCGTTGTGAAAATGCTGGTGGTTAAAAAAAGACGAGTAGTGATCTCAGTATTTGTAACTTGTTATTCTTTTCCAGGTCAGAATGCGGATGGGAATAATATTGTTACTAATACATACATTCATCTTTGTCTCATGAACATTTTTAATCAGATTTCATAACATTGTCATTCGCATAATTTTCCCCCCCTTTGTCTGCTAATCCTGCAGGTCAGGATGCAGATGGGAAGGATGTCTTCCTACGAGACATCTGGCCAACCAGTAAGGAGCTTTTAGAGAATAGAACAGCTTTTATAAGAAAAGAAGCACTTAAAATTCTCACGAGAAAGACAAATATTATAAACATGTTTTTGTCTTTTGATCCTGCAGGTCAGGATGCAGATGGGAAGGACGTCTTCCTGCGAGACATCTGGCCAACCAGAGAGGAGATTCAGGAGGATACTATAGTTTATATAAAAATAAAGGACCACTGCACTCTAATGAGATTTCATACCTCCTTATTAACATATTTTGCCCCCTTTGTCTGCTGAACATGCAGGTCAGGATGCAGATGGGAAGGATGTCTTCCTGCGAGACATCTGGCCAACCAGGGAGGAGATTCAGGAGGTGGAGAAGAAGTACGTCATTCCAACCATGTTCCGGGACGTCTACGGCAAGATCGAGGTTTGTTTGATAGGTTTTACTAATCTCTTGTTGAGCTTTAAAGGGGACCACCAGGCAAAGAATAAGACATAATTATAAGTTTTGAAACCCTTTGGTGATATCAAATAGATATCCAACATTTTGCAAATGTTTGTGTAGTTCATAAACAATGCAATTCATTACCACCACTTACGGAACCACTATTATTTCCTTGTTCCGTAATTGCCAAATATTTGCAAGTGCACCAATTCTATTCACGCGTACGTTTGGAGACAATAGAATCCCGGACTACTAAAGATGTTACCTTTCATTTATAAGAATATTATTTTTGGGTGGTGGTACCCTTTAAGAATTACGCAGAAATAGGCTCTTTGAATTACTGAGATGATACAATTTCAAAAATGGTAACAAGATCAGGGACTTGATACAATATAAATGTTATGAATATATAAGGTATTATAAGGAAAGATATATTTTATCTTTCAATGTATCTGGTCATAATATATTTTCATGTTTGTTTGTTTTGTTGTTACATTTTGGTTTCCCACGATAGCAAGGCAATAGCAGTTGGAATGACCTGAAGACATCAGATGATATGCTGTATCCGTGGGACCCAAAATCAACTTACATCAAATCACCCCCGTTCTTTGAAACCATGGTAAGCACAACTCTTTTCATGTCAGAAATATGGCGTCTGTAGTAAGAAGAATTGTAGATGTTATGATAAATAAGCTGGTTTCATTGATTGTTCAGGAAGTGCTGTTTATCTGGAATAACTTAAATTTACTCAGTTTGAAACTTATTATTTCTTATTATTATCTTCGGCCATTTTTTATATGTTAATATATGCCGTATTTATACTGCTCTGTTTTCCTTCTTGAAATAAAGATTAATGTTGATTTGCATTTTCTTTTCTAATGTTTGGACAACCCCCTGTCTCTTTTCTATTCTCCGTCATGTTGTACCAAAGAGCTTCCTCCAGCAATTATTATTATTCTTTTTTTTATGCCTCCGCCAACGAAGTGGCCGGAGGCATTATGTTTTCGGGTTGTCCGTCCGTCCGTCCATCCGTCCGTACGTACGTCCGTCCGTCCGTACGTACGTCCCGTTTTCGTTCTCGCGATATCTCAAGAACCGGTTGACGGATCAATTTCAAACTTGGTATGAGTGTACATATTGGGGTGACAATGATCTGATTAGATTTTGGGGTTCATGAGGTCAAAGGTCAAGGTCACATGACTCAATATATGTTTTAAAATGCCTCGTTCTCGCGATATCTCCAGAACCAGTAGACAGATCAAATTCAAACTTGGTATGAGTGTATATATTGGGGAGACAATGATCTGATTAGATTTTGGAGTTCATGAGGTGAAAGGTCAAGGTCACAGGACTCAATATATGTGCAAAAAAGCATCCTTCTCACGATATCTCAGGAACCGTTTGACGGATCAATTTCAAACTTGGAATGAGTTACATACACATCGGGTGGCAATGATTGGATTAGGTTTGGGGGGCCATGAGGTCAAAGGTCAAGGTCACATGACTCAATATATATGCAAAAATGGCTTGTAATGACAAAATCTCAAGACCTGAATGTCAGATTTCAATCTAACTTGGTACCTGAATATTCTTGGGAGCCAATGTAGCCATCAAAGTTTGGGGTCTACATAGGTCAAGGTCACAGAACTCAAAATATGTATATGAAAAAAAAAAAAATTTCAGTGCACGTTATTTTGGGCTTGATATTGAAAATTGCGTCATAGCGGAGGCATAATTTTCGACTGCGCGCAGTCGAAGATCCATCTAGTTATTTTTATTTTTTATTATTAGTATTATTATTATAATAATTATTATTATTATTTCTAGACCAAAGAGGTACCTCCACCAAGGACCATCCAGGACGCACGTTGCCTCCTCTTCCTGGGAGACTCGGTCACCACCGACCACATATCCCCCGCAGGATCCATCGCACGCAACAGCCCTGCAGCTCGCTACCTGGCCGGTCTCGGGCTCACGCCGCGCGAGTTCAACTCGTACGGCAGTCGGCGCGGCAACGACGCCGTGATGGCGCGTGGCACCTTCGCCAACATCCGGCTCTTGAACAAGTTCGTGGGGAAGGCGGGCCCCAAGACGGTGCACATCCCGACGGGCAAGACGATGGATGTGTTTGATGCAGCGGATCTCTACCGCCGGGAGGGCAGCCCTATGATGGTGATTGCTGGCAGAGACTATGGCTCCGGGTCCTCCAGGGACTGGGCCGCCAAGGGACCATGGATGCAGGTAAGAAGGAGTTTCTTTTTTGACAACAAACATTGATGGGCATGGGCTCAACTGTATCATATTACCTGCAACTAAATTTGCGCTCTCTTTCTTCTTCTTATTTGTGCGTATGAGGCAGCACAGTTTATACGCAACATCGCACAAATTTTGCAGCCAATAGATTGTGTTGGGGTCCAAGTTTGGGCTTGGGTGGCTGGGAGGGCGAAGGATGGGGAACTCATGGATGATGTGGGTGGCAGTTTGCTATGGCCAGGGAAGGTCTAAGCCCCCAGCGGTGCATGTCCCTCACCTAGTTCCCAAGTAGTATTGACAGCATACAAAGAGAGTATTCACTTAAGCAATTCCGAAAGGATGGGCAATCAGAATTTTTGTTTTTGCTTGAAATAAAATGTATCTATTAGTTTTTATGTGTGAATTTTTACCAGTATTTGTTTTATGAATCACAAATGTATTGGTCTTGTTCTGCCTCCACAGGGTATTCAAGCAGTAATTGCGGAGACATACGAGAGGATCCACCGTAGCAACCTCGTAGGAATGGGGATCATACCCCTCCAGTTCCTGCCGGGACAGAATGCAGAGACTCTGGGACTGACTGGCAAAGAGAAGTACAGCATCAGCCTTCCAGACGACCTCAAAGCGGGACAGACCATCTCTGTACAGGTAGGTGACTTTATGGGTTGTAACATTACTTGTATGTCAAACCTGGCCTTAGAATAATACCATAGCAACCTTGAAAGGATGGAAATCATACCTCTATGGTTCCTACCAGGACAGAATGCAGAGACTCTTGGACTGACTGGCAAAGAGAAGTACAGCATCAGTCTTCCAGACGACCTCAAAGCGGGACAGACCATTTCTGCACAGGTAGGTGACTTTATGGGTAGTAACATTACTTGTACTTTACCCCTTGACTACGGGAACCGAGTGGGTCATGTACAAAGTCTATGTAGAACTTGTAGGGAATGGGTTAAAACCTGGCCTTAAAATAAATCCATAGCAACCTTGAAGTGATGGGGATCATACCTCTCCAGTTCCTGCCAGGACAGAATGCAGAGACTCTTAGACTGACTGGCAAAGAGAAGTACAGCATCAGTCTTCCAGACGACCTCAAAGCGGGACAGACCATCTCTGTACAGGTAGGTGACTTTATGGGTTGTAACATTACTTGTATGTCAAACCTGGCCGTTAGAATAATACCATAGCAACCTTGAAAGGATGGAAATCATACCTCTATGGTTCCTACCAGGACAGAATGCAGAGACTCTTGGACTGACTGGCAAAGAGAAGTACAGTATCAGTCTTCCAGACGACCTGACAGCGGGACAGACCATCTCTGTACAGGTAAGTGACTTTATGGGTAGTAACATTACTTGTATAATGTATGTCAAACCTGGCCTTAAATTAATACTGTAGCAACCTTGTAGAGATGGGGATCATACCTCTATGGTTCCTGCTAGGACAGAGAATTCTTGGACTGACTGGCAAAGAGAGGTACAACATCAGTCTTCCAGACGACCTCAAAGCGGGACAGACCATTTCTGTTCAGGTTGGGATTTTGCAGTTATAGAATGTCTTCATTTAACTTGATGACTTGAAGATACTTAGTGAGAATAGAAAAACTAACCACTTAACCTCCTGTCATGTAAGATAAATAATTTATATAATTAACCCATTCACAACTGGTCCCAAAAATATTCGGGCTTGGTTCTCTGGAGAATACATGTTGTAGCAAAACCAATCCGTCCTGAACGGGTTCAAAATCAATTATAATTGGATCGCTAGCCTGGCGTTAAACAATAATTGATCTTTGGATTATACAAATTTCTGCCCAACTCGCTAATCTATAATTAGTCGTGCCCATTTCAAATTGAAATACTTTAAGATACTTGTTTATAATTTCTTTTAAAGGGCAATGAAACCCAAGCAAAATGTTGTTTTCATAGTCTTGAAGAGATTAAGAAGAACAATCTCTGAAAGTTAGAGCATAATCGGGTAAGAAACAAGAAAACTACGGCTCTTTGAAGATGTCCATTTTTTCCTATGGGGAACTCAAATTGGCAACGCACACTGATAAGTGTGTGGGCAACTCCCCATAATGTTTTGTACACAAATGTTCCCATTTTTACAGTTTTCTTCATAGTCACATTTTTCCATTCCCCCAACTTATGATATGTTATGTATAAAAGCATTCTACAAAACATATGTTGAACTCGAACGAAGGGTAAACATAAATTTTGAGAAAATTTAACAAAACTGAAATTGTTTGTACAAAATGTATGGGGAGTTGTCCACAACTTTGCCAGAGTGCGTTGCCAATTTGAGTCACTCAAAGAAATACATGGCTCTTTTCAAAGAGCCATAGTTTTCTTATTTCTTGACCGATTGTGCTCAAATTTTCAGAGACCATTCATTATATTTAGTGTCTTATAGTGCATACAACAATTTGTCTGGATTTCATTGTCCTTTAATACATTGCAGTTACATCGCATATATTTTGCCTTTTTGTATGATTAGAAACTTGTTGTGATTTTATTTTATTGAATAAAATACCTCTGAAGAAAACAAAAAAGCAATCAATGACCAATGATGTGTACCTATATCATCGGCGTACCGAGGGGGGTTGTTTTGGGTGTTCAACACCCCCCTTTAGCGCAAAAGTTACTGTATTAGGTATACAAACTGACCCCAACTACGCCACTAAATGAAGCTAAAACTCCTTGAAAAAATCCTTGATACGACTATGATTTATATATATTGCATGTGACATCACGTGTTAATAAAGACATTTTGTCCTCTTCTCTACTTCTCTGCTGCAGATGGACAGCGGCAAGTCGTTTGACGTCATCGTCCGCTTCGACACCGACGTGGAGCTGACCTTCTATCGTCATGGAGGCATTCTCAACTACATGATCAGGCAGATGCTGGAAAACTAGGACCCGATACTGGCATTTTTATTTTCTTTTTTTTGGGATTAAAAATGAGCAAAGAAAATGTGAATTTAATTTGCTTGATCTGTTGGGGAAGGGTAATCTAATAGTGACATTCTCCCATCATGGGAGTGTCTGTTTCTAAATGCCCGGTAATGAGCATGCTTGAAAGCCACTTACAAAGTTATATAATCAAGAATTAGCATTTTAAACTTTTGATCACAGTACAAATCTGCTAATTCTTATGAAATACCAAAAACAGATGAACTTTCATACTAAGTTATATATAATTGTATTTCAAATTATCTCGCCCTGTCCTAGCTCAAATTATTTTATATCTTTTTTATGCAACTCTAAAATGACTTTAGAGGGCAATTTCAAAATAAAAACGAATCAGACGGATAACTTATGATAAACTATACGCTGCAGAATGGGTTCAAACGACATGTAGATTTATGTGACATGTAAGTGAAAATGATCCCCTCGCATACTTGCATACTGCTTCGATTCAAATGCAATTATTCGACCACTCGACCAGTAGTAGTTACTTGTACACCAGGGGGCCCGATTCATGAAAGGCTCTTAACCATGTTGGTACACAACCTTGGTACAACTTTGACATTTACGGCCACACATGTTGCATGAAAGCGTCTTTGCCGTTATACTTCTAACCTTGTCGTATGTGATCGGAACAAACGCCATCCGTATGTCCGTAGACCATCAGTCACAGTCACATGACAGTTAAGATGGTCTTGGCTAAGAGTCTTTCCTGAAACAGGCCCCATGGTATGTTGGAGAATTACCATAACTACATTCAAGATCATGCAACATGCTTCAAGAGTGTCTCCCTTTAATTTGAGTGATTCTGTAATTGTAGAATGTCATTTAGACTTTTTAATAATGTGTTGGTTGGCATGTGATATTCAATTACCAGCAATTAGTAATTATGAAATATTCATGTAAAAAGTAAATATCATAACATATATATTTACACTGATGTATGTTTCAGATTTCACGCATTACCTGCTCAGAGATGTTATAACATGTACAAATATGACAGTTTGTTCAACGTTATTTTCATTTATGTTTCTTTTTCCAATTAACAGTGTGTTAACTTTGTAACATGAAGTGGAGCATGAACCAACTATGAAAAACCCAAACAAATATTTCATTAAAAATATTCTTTTTGTTTGTTTGGGGGTGGGGGGGGACAATCCCATTTA
>JBAMJV010010045.1:85000-88602 GCA_037951105.1 Echinarachnius parma
AAAATCATGCATTTTTAAAAGGTACATTGTACATTTTCGCCAATTAAATGTGTACGGTCAAAATCTTTCTCCCTTCACGAAATTGCAAGACCCCCGGTACCCCCACCCATCCTAGCTACCCCAATGATTGGCGCACAATCAGTTTTGAAATGCCAAAGAAGGCAAGTTGTGGGAAACCCTGATGGACCTACGACTGATCGCACAACTTGTTGTTGTGCGACTTGCAATGCTCCAATAATTTACTGAGACCACTTTTGATTGTATTATTTGTATACAATTGGTTGTATAACTATTAAATCATATATACGATCGTGTATAGGCTATGCCCACGTCCATACAAAACCCTACAACACAAACACTTAAACAAACAGACAAACAAACAAGTAACACACAAACACACAAACAAAGAACAAAATCATTATTTTGAGAGTCAAGGCCGTCCAAAGATATTATTTGAGTCAGGATGATGCAGAATATCCCAGATTAGTCGCAAGACCTAGCCTTCTATCAGTGTGCAACCTGTTGAATCGCCAGAGCCGCGGAAGTTTGCATTTTGTTTGTGTCTGTTTCCCGATAAGATAAGAATCGTGGGCACTAATTATGATATTGCATGTTTGATATCAAACAATAAATCACAAGGTTATCAACATTTGTCGACTCTGTGTCGCTATAGAAGCGAATTCTAGATCGATTTATGGTACCTATTATCTGTTAATAGGCCATAATGGAATAATTATATTTCGAGTGTTGTTGTGTGCCAGACTGCCCTCCTTTTAAAATGACCCACATACTCAAAATGGTTCGACTGAATAAAAAACAAATATTATATACATGTATAATTAATAGTTTATATACGAACAAATGTTCATATTGAATCAAGGGTATGTTCTATCAATACCTTTAGAGGTTTTTCATGAGGGAAAATGTGTCTGTAATTTGCATTGTCTTTGTAACTGGCAATGCTTGATTTATGAAAAATGATATGCAAACAATATCGGTATACATAACATTACATAAATGTCGTTACAATGTCGAATTCGTTTGGGGAAACTGTATCCAAACTATTTTTAAAATTTGATATGGACAAAACAGTCTCTTTAAAAATGTGAGTTAATAAAAAATTAAAAATTAAAACATGGATAGGGGTATTCAAAAATGTTACGCAATAACTGTTTGTATCATTGAATATTTACATAATTTATGTAGTGTTATATTACAATTTACATAATGTCGAATGTTAGAGTGGTATGTTCGAAAAGCTAAGGGGTGAATGGGGTGCACAATTGTCCCAGCCTCCTCCGAGTCTGCAGGAATGCCCTGTCCCTTTCTACCCCCTATACACTAACGTAGGATAAACCAGCAATGAGAGGAAATACAGTCAAACCTGTCTATAGTGACCACCTAAAGGAAACTACAAAATTTTCCACTGTAGATAGGTGACCTCTATAGACAGGTTTTTTTTACCATTGTGTTTCTCTGCAGGGGATCGCATTTGGTGACCACTAAAGGCAGGGATGCCTGTAAAGTGTCTAACTCCAGGAAAATTACCTTCCTCGTTTCTCTTCTACCGTGTTGTTTAGCTTATGGTAAGAGAAGAATTAAATAGGGTTCGATTTTTTCAAATGCCCCTTTAGTATGACGATATCTATCATTCAGCTCAAACGCGTTAATGAACGGTTATAAACCTCATAAACGTCCGTTGTAAAAGCTGACGCATATTTTCGATTTTTAACCAGGAAAGCAGTGTCCTTTTTCAATGAAACTTTCACACATCATTCGGACATAATATCTTACAATGATTTTGGGACAGGATTGAAGTTTCAAATGTTAATTTGGACAATATCTGACACTTTACAGGTGCACCTTTAACTGCTATAGACAGGTGGCCACTATAGGACAGGTTTGACTGTACATAACCCCATGTTTATCAGTTTATTGCCGTGCCCGACTTACGCGACCCCGTTTAACATCCCTGCACATCATTTCTTGGTAACATGTGATCCGTTAACTAAATGACGTCATGCCAATTATTTCATCAATGTAATCTTTTTAGCTGGAGATTACAGAAATTAAAATAACTGTAGTATATATATAATCTTCTACACTGCACACAGTCTCTTTCTATTTGTGGCTGTATTCCATCCCCTTTTGGCCATTAATGGAATTACTTGCTATATGATTGGAGTCTGGTGTCATAATCACGCTGATCACATTATCGACGTAACCTAGTGAAAACGAAAAGAAGAACGTCCCATAGATGCTCTAGAACTGCGACTTGCTGGAGTAGTCATGTAAAACTGTTTAACATAATATTACCAATGTCCTTGGCGCCGGAAGCTGGGGTTATAGGGGGCAGCCGCCCCACACATGATATTTGGGCCAGGGGTGGGGGAGGACTAGGCAAATGCTAGGAGGGCAACGTGAACTTAGCTACCCCCTGTGTGGACTGAGTGATGTACTTATTTGACAGAGATGCAGCCTTTAAAATCGAAATTGCGATTCTTTGCGCTACTTTCAACATATGGGCACAACCAGATTCTGAATCTACGGAATTTTCTCTCTCGAGTTAAGCCTTGTTTCCAAAAATGTATATGAAAGTTTCACAAACCTCGATATTCTGACATAATTAAGGCACCGGACTACTGGTAGGAGAATTTGAACCCTCTTTGCTCCCCCGCCCCCCCCCCCCCCCCCCCCCAACCGCTCCCACCTCCTCACTGGTCTGGGGCTGCATCCTGGCTACCCCATACATGGCTGACAATGCCATTCACATTTCTGTCTAAGCAGCGGTGACGTCGCTAGTGGAGAAGACGTAATTGGGTGTAAATGGGAAGACTTATTACCCCTCTTGGGCCACTGACTGTATACCCTGACCTTATAAACCCCTTTTATCTCCGTGTGTGGAACGTAATATTGTCTATTATATTAATACGGTAAGCTTCAACCCCTCGAATCATGTCCCACTCGAGATATCCTCACCCAGAGGATTCGGCGACTCCCCGACCGTCGCGATCGAAGGATATACGTTTTGCGGAGGACAATAAGGCATTCCCGAGTCGCTCCCGCCCCGTGATCGTCGTCCAGATCGAAGAAAAGGGAAAATCAGCAATGTAAATTGCCCGTTTAAGACGCCGAGCATTGACTAACGATTTATCGCCGTAAAAGTATTTGTAAGAATATAAATTGGAGTAGATAAAACAAATAATATATTGAGAAACCATTTTAGATATAACACGTTGCGAAACTACCCAGGTTTTAATAAATATCAATATTTATATTACGCGGATGGTATGGTAATGATCGCTATTGCCGATTGGCATCGTATTTGTAAGTGCATCGACGACAAAATGCGACAACTTCAATTTAGCTGCGGTTATACAACGCGCAATGGCTGTACAGCCGTGTATACAGGTCGCGCAGTCATCTAATTACCCCACCGAACCGTAGTTTATTTGCATAGCTCACTGACCTGCTGACCATCGTCTCTGGTCACTATCTCATTCGCCCTACCGTACACGATACTATAATTGCGCCAGCTTGTGGTAAGATGTATTAAGTCAGCCACGAAGCTACCATGCAGTACCAGAGGAGACGCCGAGGGG
>JBAMJV010010046.1:0-36024 GCA_037951105.1 Echinarachnius parma
CCCCCCCCCCCCCCCCCCCCCCACTTGTGAAAGTGGAGGGGATATAGTGTCGTTTGTCCCCCCACTTTTTTCATATGTATTACATATTACATAATGTATGTATGATTATATAGCTTGAACTATGGCTGATTCAATGAAATCAATCTCGAATCTCGAGTCTCGAATCTCAAATGTCTGCACTAACAGCACTGTACTTGTGTCATGGACGTAACTAGATAGACGTAACACAATGTTTCTTTATACAGGCAAGTGTCAGTATACCAAGGAATAGCTCCCAGTTTCCTTGGGTATCCTTGGGTATAGTCTATGGGTATACAAACCATGGTAGAAGCCGCTGCGGCCGCGAACGCGCGTGCCGCTGAATGATTTGTTGCCACCAGTGAGAGTAAGGTGCAGGTCGCTGCGACATGCACCTATAGCTATAGCTACAATAACCTAATGGCTGGTTATTGTGTAGATTCCCAGATAATAATGCTACGCTGGCCCATCGTTGGCCCAATGTAGGCGGTCATGTTGGGCCAACGTCAAAACGTGACGTTTTGCCCACGTCATTCTTGCCGCTGGGTCCTCGTCGGCCCAACCCCCATGAGCCAACTTCAATTGCCAATGTTGCGCCAACGTTTGCCCAACCTTTTATTTTGCTATTTCTGACGTCAAGCCAACATTGAGCCGACTAAACCCCAACGTTCATACGACTATATAAGTGAATGTTGGCCCTACGTTGGCTTGCCTACCGTCGTAATGCGGTTGTTTGTCAAACGTTTGTCAACCAATATCCAACGTAGTAGGCGAAACGTTGGCCCAACGTTTGCTTTTCGACCATATAAATATGATTGTTCGTCTAACTATCACTAAACGTTGTTTCAACGTACATTTGCCGACCAGTTTGCCAACAGTCAACAGCCAACGTCGGCTTAACGTTGTTTTAACGTCAGCTCGCCGACTGCAAAAATATGGTTGTGAATTTACCGTAGGCCAACGTTGGCTAAACGTTGTTTTTTCCAACCGCGACGGTGCCGACTATAGACTACGTTCCGCCAACGTCGCATTGTTATCTGGGGTTCCTGACAATGGACTTTACGGTAACATAAATGAAAACGACAATGAAATACAATTAATATAGTAATGACGATGATAACCCCATGGCCACGTCAACATGTTTAAGAGTATTTTATAAAGAAGTTGTAATAGTTGTATATATGCATAGAAATAACGAGGAGCATAGGCGTAGGAGGCGCGGGGCTGGGGGCTGCAGCCCCCCCCCCCCCTCCAGGATCTTGAAAGCATCGATATTCGGGCACTCGCCATCTCTCATTCGGACAATCAATGCATCACATTCTGGCACTCGCCATCTCATGCGGGCACTTTCCATCTCTCATTCGGGCAATCATGCAGCATCCCACATTCTGGCAATCAACATCTCACATTCGGGCACTTGCCATCTCATTCGGGCAATCAACATCTCCCATTTAAGTATATCAAATTGCAAAAGCTCCCTACCGTGGGAGGGGGATACCCCCTCGCATGATCACGCCCTACCGATATTCGGACAAAAGACGCCAGTCCCCCTGGAAAAAATATGCAGCTACGCCCATGACGAGACGAGACATTGTGTTAAATAATAATTGTTTTCGTTCTTAACTCTGCTTTTGACATTGAGGTTGACGAGGAGAATGACGTCGACATTGACAACATGCGATGAGTGAATGGAAATTTTTATATTTGTTTATTCATTATGAAATTTTAAAAGATTCAAGATTGGTCGATCATGTGGTGACGGAGGTCAATTCATGACATGTATACACAATTGCGTATCAATCAAAAATTAGGTCTTGGGTATGCACCAGATTGCACAATTTTAGGTCCAATAATGAAAAATCTCCCTACTGTGGGAGGGGGGACACCCCCCTCCCACACCCTCCCCCACCCCCTCGGTCGCTTCGCTCCCTCGCAATGTGTCCCCCCCCCCCCACTTTTTAGTAGCTGTTTGACGCCCTTGCACATTGTAACAATATTGTTGCCATTGTGCCTTCTAACATCGGGCTGAGTGGTTCAAAGTGTTTGGGACCAGTGTCGAGAGATCTTGAATAAACTTGAAACTTGATCTTGAAGATTCGATCAAAGCACAAAAAGGGTAATAATGTATCAGTATTAATTTTATCCTTCTCACAAATTTCAGGTCGCTATGTTTACGTTGACGGTACGTTTACCACGGTCAACACACGTGCACGCCTCTTTAGCCCTGTGTTCAAAAAGTCGGCCTCGGGTTGCACATTCACCATGTGGTTCAACGTATTTGGACCGGAGTTCGGCGATCTGGAAATTCGCCTCTACACGACCCGAAGACGGGGGCCAACCGGAAACTGGCGACGGCCAACGGACGGACTGTCCACAGTTTAACACGTGGCTCGATTACCAGGTCGTGATCCCAGCGTGCTCAACAAACTTTCAGGTACCGATATTTGCAAAATTCGCAAAATGATTCGCGCGTTATCATAAAGAGTAAAATATTAGACAAGCATTATAACAAGACAATGTTATCTTCACATTTATCATAATTGAGGGGGGGGGGGGCGCAAATTATCGGGGGCACTCTCTATGTACTTTTATTTTATTTTTGCAGAATCTTCCCCCTGTTATGTTTTTCTTATTCAGTTTTGTACAATTATTTGAGGTGCGTGCGCTTCCGTGCCCTCCTGTATTATAGGATTGATGCCCTTTTCATATCTAAAAGGCTGAAACATATGTCCTAGGAAGCGTTCGTTCAGGAAGCGTTCTGAAGAAGCCTAGATAATAAATTGAACATAAATATATTCAAAAAGTATTATTTCACTCTTATTCTTTTTTTTTTTATCTTATAAATTATATTTGAGGTCGGATAATAACAGTTCAGACAGTCATAATTACGTCATGAAATACAGAAATACACTTCGGGGAATTTATGGATGTCTCCTTACAGTCGCTCAATGTATTAAATCGCACATAATTATATAAGCTTAAATGATATCATTTCAGAACCGAAGATACACCAGAGCGTATGTACAGGTGATATTGGTTTAAAACCTAGGATTAAGTTCTTTATTTACTATTTCTAATATGCAAGGTTGTATTTTCTTCATACCGCCAACAGATCATTCTGGATGCCGAAGACCGGCAAGATCTCCCGGTCGAGAGCGGGTTTGCCGTGGACGACGTCCTCTTCGTAGGCTGTGCCTACCCCGAGGCCGTTGCCCCAGGGGCCTGCACGGACGGCGACCAGCAGTGCGGTACGGGAGAGTGCTATCCCGTCGACCAGCGATGCGACTTCTCTACTGATTGCTGCGATGGGACGGGATGAGGCTCTTCAGCTCTGCAGTAGGTCTTAAGCCAACCACACACATTTATTTAAACCCGACCCGAATCTATCAGTCAGTATAGAGTTGAGCCTGGTCAGTTGGGCCGATTCAACATGTCGAATCGGCCCGAATGGCTTCCGAATGGCTGACACTGACCCAATCTGGCTGAAACCCATGGCCATTCAGATCGGGGTCACAGTGGGTCAAGACGGCTCTGTGAGCGTTTAACTTTAAGGTGATTTGCGATGGTCATTCAATTTGATGGTGATGATGTAACAAATTTTGATAGGTTTGATGAATGATTTCTCTCGTATGATCTTGTTTAATGAATTCTTATAGTTGATTTTAGATCATAAGTATAATTAGTGACTATAGTTACATACTGAATATGCGGTTGAAATGGCGGGGTGGATGTTTGGATGTTTGGATGGATGGATGGATGGATGGATGGATGGATGGATGGATGGATGGATGGATGGATGGATGGATGGATGGATGGATGGATGGATGGATGGATGGATGGATGGATGGATGGATGGATGGATGGATGGATGGACGGATGTGATGGATGGATGGATGGATGGATGGATGGATGGATGGATGGATGGATGGATGGATGGATGGATGGACGGACGGACGGACGGACGGACGGACGACGGACGGACGGATGGATGGATGGATGGATGGATGGATGGATGGATGGATGGATGTAATGGAGTGAGGAGTTTAACTTTATAAATGAATGGGTGAAGGTGTTGATTGATGGATAAATTGAGGGATCCTAAATATATAGACGGATACAGGGACAAATGGACACATTTGCATTTGGATGGATATATGAAAACGTGTATGTTCATCAAGGACTATATAAATTGCTTAGAATTGTGCATGAATGGCTGTTTAATGGATAGAATAATCGTTCTAGATATACGAAGTTCCTGTAAAAAAACTTCATATTTCTAAAAGCGGATATTACAAAAGGAAACTTTTCTAAAAATTGCTCACAATGTAAAGGTGACTTGGGCTACTCCATGTGTGACTTTGAGTTCGGCCTGTGCGATTGGACCCAGATGAACAACGATGAGTTCGACTGGACCAGGAACTCGGGCAGCACTGGTAGTAGCGGGACTGGTCCCGGGAACGACCACACTACTGGAACGTCCAACGGTAAGTGCATGGACCACCAGCATGACCAGTGACATAACTAGGGGGTTATCTTTCTTATATTACTATAAACCTTTCGCGAAACCAGTTGTAGCTTTCTTTGATATTTAATGAAAATTTCAAATATGTAAGATAGTGCATAACTCGAGCTTGCCCAAAATTTACTTAACACCCTTCCATAGGCGCCGGAAGTGGGGGGGGGGGGGGGGGGGGGGGGGCAAACGCGTTTTTGCCCCCCCCCCCCAAAAAAAAAAATAATAATAATAATAATAAATACAATTTATTCATGAGCTAAGACTTGTTAATTCTAACGTTAAAAAACTAATTTATACATCCATTTTAAGTTTTCGCTACGCGCTTCGCGCGCGAAAAGATTATCTCAGTTTGTTAGGTAACTTGCGTATGGTCTTGGGTGAGTACCTTTTACTGTACCGGGCCACGTAGTTCTCGTGTAGGCTGGCATTGCTCTTGCTGGTTGTGTGACGTGCACCAAATTGCACCATTTCAAGTATATAAATGCAAAATCTTCCCGTGGGAGGGGGAAACCCCCTCCCAAACCCTCCCCCTCTGGCTCTGCCCCAGCCCTCGGTCGCTTCGCTCCCTTGGGACTAATTCTTGGCTGTAGGCTGTTGTTAGATCATACATTTTTATGGTTTATGTTGGAACTGTGTATACTGTGACATTAAATACAATATTTGTGTGTGTGTTGGGGTGCATATTTATTAGTGTGTCAATTATTATTTTGTTTTCTTCGTGACAAATATATTTAAAATTTCTGGTCGATCAAATCATAACAGGCTTTCCCAGATACAGTTAATCTTAAGCCCCGAATTTCCTATCTAGGTATGCACCAGATTGCACAAGTTCAAGTCCAAAAATGCAAAAGCTCCCTACCGTGGGAGGGGGGACACCCCCCTCCCACACGGGTCCCACACCCTCCCCCCGCTCAGTCACTACGCTCCCTCGGGCTTGGTCGATTCGCTCCCTCGCAATGTCTCACTCTCACCTCTGGCTCAAAGTTGGCAACCGTGAATGTGGTTGGGCATGAGCCCCTACACAAAAAAAATCGTGAGCCCCCTTAGGTCTTTGCCCCCCCCCCCCCCCCCCTCCAATCAAAAACTGCTTCCGGCGCGCCTGCACCCTTCTTACTCTTACCCGATGAAATGGTGTTTCTTACTCAATTTATGTTCACACTACCATGTAATGGTATTTCTTTAAAGGGAGAGATCCTCTTTTGCAAGCCAAAATTCAAAAGTTGCGAGGTTATTGTCTTAAATGAAAGGAAATGTCATTTAATAGCATGCCTGAAAAAATTAGGGCTTGAAATCTCTTTTTCGTGGAGTTATAGACCCAAAACTGATTAAACTGAGGGACGTCGGTTAAATGGGTACATACGTATTTTCGGCCGGTGAGTAAGTTCGTACACAGATTTCACGTAGTACCAGATCGGTATGCATGACCCCTACGTGACCCGCGCTAGCTACGTGACCCGCGCATAAGTACTAATGTGTGAGCGTTTACCAAGCAAAATACCAAAACATCGCTTAAACTGACTACATGTAATTATATATTCTTTATTTTTGAGATCTTTTTCCGTCACATACGTTAACAAAATGTCGGCTTCACAATACCTTTACGAGAATTAGTACTATATTGTTGTAATATTATGCTAAATCAGTTGAACTCCTTTATTGACCGATATATAGTTTAAATGGAGGGACGCATTCGTTTTTCATTCGTAGAATCCAAATTAGAGGGCTGTTCGCTCTGATTTTTGTTTTGCGTGTTACATTGATCCCCATCCGTCAACTGAAAACTGTTCAGACGTTTTGTAAAAGTGGACCTGTCCCTTTAATGGGTATGGAAAAGTGCTTTTAAAATGTAATAAATTCTACATTACCTTTCTTTTTGTTTGATTTATAAACGTTTATTTTATTTTCTTATTAAAAAAATCATAATGCAGGTTTCTATCTTTATACCGAGGCGAGTGACCAGAGGAGAGTCGGAGATAGAGCTAAGCTCAAAAGCCCGCCCTTCAGAGGAACCACGAACGGCTGCTCGGTAATAATCTAATAACCATAATTATGCCATGTTTGCAGGCTTTGTTCACCAAAGGACACATCCCATGTCTTGCTTTCTTGTAGACAGGCCCTACCAATCATAATAATGGTCATAATCAAATGTTTATATTACAAGGCGTGCTATGACCCTGGCTTTAACCGAGATACCCTGATAAGGCGCATCAACCATTTTAATGAATTATCATTTTTAATAAATGTCAGGTCCCCATTATAACAGTCCAGGGCCCCGTTGCAGAAAGAGATATACTCGATTGTAAGTTTTAATTAATTGTAAGTCAGCGAATTTGCGCGATTCAACCAATCAGATTTGTGCATTCAGAACACATGACCTGACTAACAATCAATTGCAACTTAAAATCTATTGTATCTCTCTCTGCAACTGGGCCCTGGGTTAAATCACACGGATCGCATCCATGATCCACAAAATCTTCTTGCGTTGAACTGCACTTAACAATCATGACAATATAAGAGCATTGTATTGCGACACAACGTAACGGGATTCGCGCATAGGAAGAATTGTATGTTTTCCCATTTAAGTTGTATATCTAACCTTGAACAAAACAAATTATTCAGGCTTTCTTCAACTCTTGCACGGCATAGCATAGCCATCATCCTTATATCATGTATATTCGTTCATGTCAACATCACACATATGTTTTCATATCTTCTGAAGATTGGAATACAATGCATTTTTGCGGGAACGTTATAATCATACATTAAAAACAGCGGTCTCTGTCAGTCAGACCAATTATGTGATGTGTTTTTTAACTCTTTCCTTCCGAGTACATACATGTACCGTTACGTCCCCTCCCCTAGCTCCAGGGTATACTTCGTATAATTTAGAAGACATGGTAAGCCACACATAAATGCCCAGTCCCATACTGACGATTTTCACGGCGACTCGCAACGACTCGCAACGATTTACTAAAAAAGAACCGATACGATGTAATACGATGCAACACGACCTAAGCGATTTTCTCGACGATCGTCAAATCGTTGCGATTCGCCGTGAAAATCGTCAGTATGGGACTGGGCCTTAAGTAAAAATCAAAAATGTCACGTAACAAATCCTCTCAACGCCCTTATCTTTCTCACCCGGCAATATCAAGAATAGTCAGTCATTATCGAACAAATTCGAATGTCAGCTCACGAGACAAACGATTTAATTTCACGTTTTGTAAGATTGTTGCTATTTTGATATCTTAATTCTTCACAAGATGAGGCTGTTCTACCACATGCGCGGTGATGGGATAGGAGCCCTGAATGTCTACACGAGGACCCAGACCAACGGGCCTATGACGTTGGTCTGGACTAAGGCTCACAACCAGGGCAATGTCTGGTACTACAAGTCCCTCGATCTCCGCGTCAACAACGATTTCGAGGTGAGCTATTATCCTTATTGTAACTATCGAAAACGTAAAACAAACGAGGCGAGATCGTTCGCGTTGAATATATTATATCTAATATCTTGTACTGAAATCGGCTTGTCTCGATCTATTTAACGTTTTTGTAACGCCACCATATCATATTCATAATACAAATACTAATCAAACTTGTTTACATCTTTTGCTCATTTGGTGACAACTAATTATATTATTTTTTACTTATTTGAGGAAGTAGAATGATTTAAACATTTCTAAACATGAACGACTTTTAACCTGATAGGGGGGTATTCTGACATTAATATTCTGTAATTGATTTCCCCCTTACAGTCGTTTATTTACATTTTCTCTGCGTGATTACAGGTTATTATCGAGGGTCTGATAGGTTATTCCGTCAAAGGTGATATTTCCATTGATGACGTCAGCTTCACGCCTGACTGCCAGCCGGCCACTGGTACCCTCCCAATGCTGACCACTGAACTAATACCGGGTAAGTATATTTACATGTGGCATGTAACCACAAAATGCTACTTAGTTTTCAATAATTATTATTATTTTTTAAAATTGATAAAACTTTGTGAACACTCTAAAATCTCAGCTTTCCCGCGGTATACGCGATATATACGTAGATACAAAATACTCTATACAATAAGGGTAAGGTTTCCAACAGCGACTAAGATGTTGTCAAAATTAAATATTTTGTACATTAATCTCAACGACTTTATTGGAATGTCGTTGTGACATGTCACATAATAACATTCGCTATGACTGCAAAAAAAAAATATGTGTGTTAGATCTGTATGTCTTTTTATCATACAGATTAAAATAATTTCTTTGACAATTATTTATCGAAACTTACTTCATATCAAATTCTAGAATTATGTCATCCTTTATAGTTATAGATTGATTTTGTATTTATTCAAAAGAAGATGTGTAATTACCGTAACTAAGACATTGTCAGAGACATATCATATTGCAGTAATACAAACTAATAATTTATACTCATGATAATAATTTACATGGAAATCAAAATTATTATCAGAGTAATTACTATTACATTTTATTGTTCATGATTTTTCTGTAATGCAGTGGTATCCACCCTGCCGTATCTGAACTGCACCCAGAACGGTAAGGGGTTCTACTGCAAGGTGGACCGTTCCTGTCTAGACCCCACCGCAGTGTGCAACGGCCAGCAGGAATGCTCCGATGGCAGTGATGAAGTAGATTGCCGTAAGTCTGCTTCGTTACGTTTTTTTCTTCTGAATATGATTAATTTTATGTATAGTATTATTCAATTCCATTAATACCCCATGGAGAGCAAGGGGATATATTATATGCGTATAATGTGCGTGTTTGTTTGTCTGTGTGTATCCGTGCCTAGATACTTTTAGCCCGATACAATTATGATTGTTATGATTATGATTATGATTATTATTACTATTACTATTATTATTATTATTATTGTTATTATTATTATTATTATTGTTATTATTATTATTATTATTATTATTATTGTTTTCAATTCAATTCAGTTTATTCAACACTTGTCATAAAATACATCAAATGCATAAAATACAAAAATATAGAGATAGAAAAAAACATAAAATACATTCATATGACAGTGTTAGGGGTTAGCAGAAAGGAGTATGGCTCCTTATATGAAAGCTTACCCCTGTAAAGTATTACATAATATGAGAACTATACACTAATACAAAACAAAACAAATACATTTAAAACATATAAAAAATAAAAATTGCCATATTGCCTGATAATTCTATTGCACATTGTAATTATCTAATAAGTATTGTTTATATTTATATTTTAAAATGTTTACAGATTGTCTAGACTTAAATTCAGTGGGGATGTTATTCCATAACTATGGGCCCTTAAAAAACAAAGAATTTTTCATAATGGTGGTTCGTATTTTAGAAAGACGATAATTTGCAACATTTCTTGTATTATAATCATGAATTTGAATATTCTGAATAAAGTCATTAGA
Source organism: Echinarachnius parma (assembly GCA_037951105.1). Lineage (NCBI taxonomy): Eukaryota > Metazoa > Echinodermata > Echinoidea > Clypeasteroida > Echinarachniidae > Echinarachnius > Echinarachnius parma. The sequence goes on from JBAMJV010010046.1 coordinate 9,962, forward strand.
TATTTGTTTCGGTAATATTGTCCAGTAAATAGTAAGTACATGAATGTTGCAATTTGTAAATTGTTATTATTATTATTATTATTATTATTATTATTATTATTATGTTTACCCTTGCACCTTAGCCTCAAACGTATACTTTTAGCCCTTATACTAGTCATGTTACTATATATTTTCCACACCGATATAGCTTGTTTTTAAACAGTGAAATGCCTTTGAAAACAAAAGTAACAAACAACGACGACGTTTCAAGATATTTTGCAGGAAATTGTAAGACTAATGTTGCATTTTAAATTTGTCTAACCACCATCTATTTTGTTTTAATTTAAAAACTATGAAATAATAATTTAATAAGCATCTATTAAACATAACGTTAACCATTGTTTTCTTTTTTGTTTCATTCATTCTAGCCTCTAAAGAAAAAGACAGTAAGTATAATGATCGCATATATCGCAATATTTCATAGTGCTCAATTTGAATTCAAGTTTCAAGTTTCAATTTATTTCTTCATTTGCAGATAATAAAAAATGCAAAGCATACTCATTGAGTAAAATGATACATAAACAAAATATAATTTAGAAGATATAACATAAGTGAGACATAGAAGGAAATAAACATGTGTGTATTTTTATTTAATATTTTAAACCGTCCGAGTGAATGATGTATTTAAACAGAAGAGAACCCAGTATATTTTGTTGCATTATTTTTTTCTCGAAATTCTGGTGCTACCCATTTCCAACTGATGCATGTAGAAGAAAAGGCTTTCACCACTGCACTTGATACAGTTAAAATATCAATTTAATGTCCAAAGCATGAATAAGACGTTATCATAGACGTACCCAGGTGGCGGGGGGGGGGGGGGGGGTTGGGGATCGAACCCCCCTCCCCCTTTGACGACAAAATTACTGTTTTTGGCCCAAAGGGGGGTGTTCAACCCCTCACGGTCCCCCCACCACTTAAACACTTTTAACGGGTCTCGAATCCACTTTTTATCGGTCTCGACCATCATAACCAATGGTCTCGGCCCCGAGGACACTACTTAACAAGTCGGCTCGGCCTCGAACTCGATAATCTTTGGCGACGGACACCCCCCCCCCCCCCCCTTACACGAATTTCAACCAGTGGTCTCGGTTTCGGTCTTGAACAATTTTGGCGACGGAAACTTTTAGCCCGATACAATTATGATTGTTATGATTATGATTATGATTATTATTACTATTACTATTATTATTATTATTATTGTTATTATTATTATTATTATTGTTATTATTATTATTATTATTATTATTATTGTTTTCAATTCAATTCAGTTTATTCAACACTTGTCATAAAATACATCAAATGCATAAAATACAAAAATATAGAGATAGAAAAAAACATAAAATACATTCATATGACAGTGTTAGGGGTTAGCAGAAAGGAGTATGGCTCCTTATATGAAAGCTTACCCCTGTAAAGTATTACATAATATGAGAACTATACACTAATACAAAACAAAACAAATACATTTAAAACATATAAAAAATAAAAATTGCCATATTGCCTGATAATTCTATTGCACATTGTAATTATCTAATAAGTATTGTTTATATTTATATTTTAAAATGTTTACAGATTGTCTAGACTTAAATTCAGTGGGGATGTTATTCCATAACTATGGGCCCTTAAAAAACAAAGAATTTTTCATAATGGTGGTTCGTATTTTAGAAAGACGATAATTTGCAACATTTCTTGTATTATAATCATGAATTTGAATATTCTGAATAAAGTCATTAGATATTTGTTTCGGTAATATTGTCCAGTAAATAGTAAGCAAATGAATGTTGCAATTTGTAAATTGTTATTATTATTATTATTATTATTATTATTATTATTATTATTATGTTTACCCTTGCACCTTAGCCTCAAACGTATACTTTTAGCTTATTATTTTTTTCTCGAAATTCTGGTGCTACCCATTTCCAACTGATGCATGTAGAAGAAAAGGCTTTCACCACTGCACTTGATACAGTTAAAATATCAATTTAATGTCCAAAGCATGAATAAGACGTTATCATAGACGTACCCAGGTGGCGGGGGGGGGGGGGGGGGTTGGGGATCGAACCCCCTCCCCCTTTGACGACAAAATTACTGTTTTTGGCCCAAAGGGGGGTGTTCAACCCCTCACGGTCCCCCCACCACTTAAACACTTTTAACGGGTCTCGAATCCACTTTTTATCGGTCTCGACCATCATAACCAATGGTCTCGGCCCCGAGGACACTACTTAACAAGTCGGCTCGGCCTCGAACTCGATAATCTTTGGCGACGGACACCCCCCCCCCCCCCCCCCCCCCTTACACGACTCTCAACCAATGGTCTCGGCCTCGACAATTTTGGCCGAGGAAATACCCCCCCCCCCCCCCCCCTTGAAAAAATCATGGGTACGCTGGTGGACGTTATGTTTTATAATACTATACAATAAAAAAGAACAATTATCTTTTATGACATGCAGGCACGGCGCTTTATATTTCTCTGGGCGTGGTGTTCGGGACTCTCGCACTGGTGGCGATAATTGGCACATTCATATTTATCGCAAAACGCTACTCCAGCAAGAGAGGCGACACGTAAGTGAAGTTTTTCAAACGAATTAAGTAATTATCATTATTTGATCAAAAATATATATCGAACAACGCAACTCGAGCAAGAAAAGCTTCAAGTAAATATATTTTAAAAATGATTTCAGTCTTTACATTGATTTCGTCTAAGTTCATTATAATCATGACACGTTCAAATGCATATCAATGCATCGTGAAATATATAAGGCTATTATTTCAGCAACTTTGAACAAATAGCAAGTGCATAATCATATAACGGTAATAATATGTTTAGTGGCACTCATATCTCAAGAGAAGTAAAAAGAAACATGTAACGTATATTTCTCGAAATGTTTTGATTTTATTTCGGTTGCAGAACATATAACAATACAAACTTGAATAGGTCTAAAACATTTTAATCGTGTTGTAATTTTGCCACTTCTTGCACGCAGTACCGCAAGAATTTTGTTTAGTCTCAATTTTATTTTCAGGGACCATCATAATGTATACGCTTACGTTGTTAATTTCTTTTTGAGAACTTCTATTAAACAAAAACGTACCGTTTCCCATACCGTATGAACTAAAAACTTCTTTGTTAAATACGTGAATTTCAAATGTGCATTTATATCTTAGCTCCTTGGTCGGTGCCGAAATGCCCACTGGAATGGATAACCCTACATACACGGTAATAATTTGTTGAGTTATGTAATTATAGGACAAATGATAAATACTTAAAAAGGCAAAATAAATAAGAACAGTTCTTATGGATTTTTTTTTTGGAATGAACATGGGTAATCTTACCTATATTACACGATAATACATGATGATTGTGTTGGCTAATATGCCTAAAGAGTTGTTGCAGTTATAATCAGTGCACTTTTAATATACGGTACTGTCTTTTTTATATATATTTTTTATATTTTATGTGTTTGTTTTTTCACAAATTTTTGCTAATGTAAATGTCCAATGATTTAATCTAGCTATTTTAAGATACATTTACTAAATAAATAAAGTGGTTTTTTTTTCTCGAACTAATACTAATAGGTGGCTGGCGGGAAAAAAGTAACAATTGTTTGGTTTTCTTGTCCTTTTACAGAAATCTGACGGTGATTTAAAATTCAACGGAATTGACGTCACGTACAACCCTGAGATCACGGAAGCCTGATGATATCTGAATAACGCATCAAAATAATTAACCTGCACAAAATATAACTTTGATTTTATTTGTGGTTCATGAAAAGATTATTTTTACATTCGTTGATCATGGTGTTAATATTTCCCTCCGAAAAAAAGTTTCAGTCGAACACACTATAACACACTGTGAACACAGTATGAACAGACTGTGAACACACTATGAAAACACATTGTGAACACACTAAGAACACACTGTGAACACAGTATGAACACACTGTGAACACACTATGAAAACACATTGTGAACACACTAAGAACACACTGTGAACACATTGTGAACAGACTGTGAACACACTAAGAACACACTGTGAACACATTATGAACAGACTTTGCACACTAAGAACACACTGTGAACACACTATGACTATGAACACAGTCAATACAATGTGAACACACTGTGAACACACTATGACTATATGAACACATTATGAACAGACTGTGAACACACTAAGAACACACTGTGAACACACTATGACTATATGACCATATGTGAATACATGGGGCACACTATTTCCCACAATGTGAACATAGTGTGTTCACAGCGTGTTCACGATGTGATGAGTGTGAAAAGGCGCGAATTTCCCATGGTTCACACTGTGAAACGTGTTCACCTTGTGGCGCAATGCGTTCTCTCCGGTATACAATAGTATAGTTACTCTATGGAATAGTAACTATAGGGTATAGTTTGTTTCGGCCATGGACTTAGTAACGGTTAGACTGATATTTCAGACTTAAATATACCTTTATCTTAAAAATAGTTATGTTAATGATGTATGAATAACGATGTATATATTTAGGTTTCATTGTTTGTATCTCAGGTCATGACTATTTTCACATACACATGAGAATAATCCAAATTAAATTCATATCGATGCATGTCGTGATGTATATTGTACTATTATACGGTTTTGAAGTTTATATCACGGTAACTTTTAACAACACATTTAAATGTATCCAATTAAACTTTCTTTATTTTGGTCAATATTATATACGAATGTTATAACATGCAGTAAACTATGTTCACGTTGTTATGTACAACACTCAGTCGTTAATTGTATAAGAATCATGATGCGTTTGAATGTAAATGCCTATAAAATGAAATGAATTAACGCATTTCTCCTCATAAAGCTATAAAGCTTGTACATAATCAATTAAAGGGATGCCTGTAAAGTGTCTAACTCCACGAAAAATACTTGGAGCTTCCTCGTTTCTCTTCTGCCGTGTTGTTTAGCTTATGGTAAGAGAAGAATAAAATAGGGTTAGATTTTTGCAAATGTCCCTTTAGTATGAAGATAATTATCATTGAAAATCATTATTTCAAAAGCGTTAGCAACGCTTGTGATAAAAAGTACAATTGTCGTAGCTGAACACGTCCGGCCAGCGCGCGCGGGAAACCTTCCCGACCCGACTGAACTTTGAGCCGAGCGCGCGCAAATTCCATGAATTCTGTACCGTCTGTAAACATACACGGGTGCGGATATCGTCAAACGGATGATTATTACTGCGACAAATCTACGGCAGACCATCAGTATTCGGTGATAAAATATGAACTCAATATTCGTTTTTTTCATTAGGTAAACAGTGTTCGTTTTCTTTCAAACTTTCACAAATCTTTCAATTGTATTTTACAATGATATTGATATAGGATTGAAGTCTCAAATGTCATTTTGTGCAATATCTGACACTTTACAGGTATCACTTTAATCATGATAGTGGGTCGTCTCATACCTATGCACAAAATTACGTGTCAGTATGGTAATACATGTAGTATTATAGATAGTGGAGCAAAACTCACTAAAATTTCGTTTTGTAATAATTAGACTCTTCCCATAATTATTGTTGTTTTTACTTTCAATTATATTTTTCGGGATATCAATCTTGCCAAATCAGTATTGTATTATGTAAACTTATCGAGGTATAAGAATTGGTTTCGTCTTCTATCATCAGTCTACATTCATTTTGTATATTTGGGCAGTACTTATTGTTTTCACTTACTCATTTTTTTTGTGAATATATCAATATAATTACGTTTTTTGTGAAATATTTGAAATGAACATTTATATATTCCCACGTACTTTTCAATGCAATTGTTCAGTATTATTATGTTTTATACAATCTTTCTCAAAACTGACAATTTATGTTTAATGTACGAACATTATGCTTTTCACATATACTGTAGATCTATCAATTGATATTAATTATAATTGTTAAACCTTCAGATAATCTCGCTTTATGTTCAGTGTTTTCATTTCATGATGATAATGGTGATGATACCATTTTATTACCGATAATATAGGTTTTCCCGCTCAATTTCGCGATTGTGTCAATCCAATTGATAATAGGAGCAAACGAATTCGCGCGATTTGTGATCGCCGTACCAAAGCATCATTCGAATTCGTAAATAGTCGTTCAAAATCACGTAGGAGCAAGTGAATTTGCATACCTTTTCATCAATGGTCATTCGAATTCGCGAAAGAGCAGTTGACAGTTGGCTGCACATTCGCGAATTCGAGTGCCCATAAATGAACTTCTATGTCTATTCACGAAAGCTTATGCGTATGCATGAATTCGCCTGCACTTACCGTATTCGGAATTTGGAAGACCGATACCAACGATTACGCGGTAATGCGTGAATTTGAATGACCCTTAATGAATTCGATTGAAAAAAGTGTAAAATTGAGCGGGAAAACCTATAATAATCATAATAACAACAACAAATAAAATGTTAGAAATAGAGAAAAAAGTGTATAGTCTAAGAATATATCATCGGGACCAGACATCTTGGCTAAATAGATAACAATACTCTGGAGCGTAGTGTGCCCCCTCTAATAATTGGACAAAACAATAAAAATGAGAAATATGCAAGGAAAACAGGGTTTCTCCGGGATCCGAACCCGCGACCTCCGGATTGCTAGACCAGTGCTCTTATTTCTGGGTTTGGTGATCCCTCGCACACATCCCTATGTTGATTTCGTATCCCTTGGGTTTGTGTCAGCTAGGTTCATATAGCTTCTGACCATCACGAGTCATGATACTATTGGTTTCAGGAACGAACACCAGCACTATATGGCTCAGCCCGGAGGTCTCGGGTTCGATTTCCGGGGAAATCCTATTTTATTTGCTCATTAAAGGAACTTAGTATAACATTTTCCAAATCTCAAAATCCAATTGGAATTATAAAGGTTCACTCATACCTTGTTGTATTTGTATTAACAATAAAATCATGGGACAGGTTTTGGTTTTTCAAATTTCCCTTTTGTTAAAAAGATATTTACGATTGAAGTGTTCAGATGTTAAAGGGGTAGTTCAGTTTTGATATAGAGGGCGTTGCACTTAATATTTTTTTGTGTGAAATAATACAAATAAAAAAGTGTAACATTTGAAAGACCATACAATTTTAAAGGCAGAAGAAACTATTTTTTATCAAAATCGGTTCAGAAACGGCTGAAATATCAATAAATATATCCGATGGAATTAAACCGGGATCCAAGATATATTCGATGATTTGTTTTAAATTTAAAAATGCTTACACCTTTTCACAAATTTTCAAAAGAGGTTTTAAAATAGTTGTTGATGATCTCTCTATTTAATCATTATTTCAACAAAACATCACATGCATAATTTTGTATGAAAACTGGTTGAAACCCATGCTTTTTTTTAGCCTGAAAGCGCTCTTTTGTTTTTGAATGGCTCTTTTTTGAATGATAACAGACCTTTTTACTTATTCGTTTGTAATTTTCTATACCTTTCCAGCATGGTGGAGTTATAACTATTAGTTTGTAGTGTTATTGTTCAGGTTTTTTTGGTTACTAAAGCTCAGCCTTACAAAAACTGTATTACCCCTTTAAATTATCCACTGGACCGCGAAAACCGTGTACAAAGTGACTGCAATGAGTTAGTGAATATCACTTTGCATGTTCGCTCATTACTCGGCCATATAACGTCCCTTTAACTTGAAATTATCACCCAACACCCAGTGGACATAATCAGATAACAACAATATACATTGTATCAACCACTCATCACTTTTAGCACATGTCAACAAAGTTACTAGATCCCTTTAAATGAGCAAAGACATTGTTCATTTATAGCATATGGTCCTGATCAGTGTCCCTATGATTGAAATGAAAACAATACAAATCAGAAAGGGATAATTAATTTTTTTAAATAGAGAAACTTTTCTGCATGCATTTTCCAAACTTTTCAGAATCATAAATATACGGATGTTGGTGTTTCTTCCATCATTATGATGTATTCATTTCCAAACAAAATCATTATAAGCAGGTGACCGTTCAGCCGGCAGAATAAGTGTTTTCTTCGTATTTTGACGAAATAATATCCTTTACTGATTTTGTCTCATATATTATGCAGGGGCGGATATAGCTTTTTGCTAAGGGGGGGGGGGGGAGGGGGTTTGACCCAATGACGATGCGGATACTGTGTGGGTCTGGACACATGATGGCGTTTTTCTATGCACGATCACATTTTCACTTGGCAGCCCAAGGGGGGGGGGGGGGGGGGGTTAAACCCCCTAACCCCCCCCCCCCCCCCCCCCGTAGATCCGCCACTGATATGTTCAAGCTAATGTTCTCAAAATGCAGAATATAGTTTACCTTCATTTAAAGTATACTTTTCCTGTAATGCAGCAGAATTCAGTAATGTATCTATTCTGAATCTGATATTTGAATATGTATATAAGAGATTCAATCTACATACCTTATGGTTTTATAAAACCAAGAACACTTCCTGGTGTCCATGTTTACGTTCTTCTTTTAGGCGTCACAAAAAAGGTAACGTATCTGACAGTGCTTTTGGCGACACCCTCTCTATGAGCGCCAGGAAAAATATACCAACACGATGTTGCTAAGTATACTGTAATATGCTTTCCTAATTAGACACTGGAAGATGACATCCACAACACTGGATTTACATCATAGGATAAAGAGCAGGAACTTGAGCTATGATCACAATCACATCCTTCGCTTGTGCGACATAGGGGAAATGAACATACACACACTTTTTGCTGTAATATCTATTTGCATGGCTACTCTGTCTCTGAGTATGAATTGAGGGATAATACAGTTTTGGTCAAACTGAATGTTAGTAACAAAAACCTGCACCATGCATAATATTACAAACTATAACTCCACCATGCTTAGGTATACAAAATTACAAACCGTTTTAAGCCCGGGGGCCACTCAACTATATTGCTGTACACACGCGCGACCAAAAAAACGCGTAAAAAGGGTACTTTTTGCCGATCATGGCGCGTCACGCGCGTGACGCGTTTAGGGTGTCAAAAAGGCCAAAATCAGAAAAAAGGGTATGTTTGTGGAGTTAAACAAATACGCGTTTAGGGTATCTTTTTCTCCAAACTGGTTCAATTGACGTAGACCTTGTTTAGGGGTATGTTTTAGGGGTTATACTTGTTTAGGGGGCAAAATTGTCAAAAAAGCACGCGAAAATACTTGAATAGGGTATAAATTTGACCAATGGATAAAACTTGTTTAGGGTGGGTTTGAAAAACCTGTGGTCGCGCGTGTGTACAGCAATATTGTTGAGTGCCCCCCCCCCCCCGGGTTTTAAGTTAAAAGCCAGTTATCATTCAAAAATAGCTATTAAAACACAAGAGGGCGCTATCTAAAAACGCATTGGTTTAAAACATTTTTAATTTAAGAAATAGTGCATGCGCTGTTTTGTTGACATGATGATTAACTTATACCTCAGTCACATTTGACACGGCGGCCGTACGGTCTAAAATTTCTACGGCCAATTACAAAAATAGGGACGCCGTAGAATTTCTACGGTCACATGCATTAGCAGTCACATTTGCACGGCCGCCGCACGGCGTATCTTTAATTTGTGGAGACAGAAAATCTGCGGCTGCCGTACGGCCTTTGAAGTGATGACGCACGGTCGCCTTAGGGCGTCCCTGCGGTTGCCGTATGTTATTTTAACAAATTACATTTTAACGGCAACCGTGCGGCCAGACTGACGCTACAGCTACACCCCTAGAGTATAGGAGTGGTAGCAACATGTGGCGTGGATAATCGGAATAACACATTATGCAATATAGCGGAGACCCCAACAAACGGGTCGGGGCACTTCCCAAAATAGCGCACAACATAACCAAAAAAAAAACACTACATAACCCAAATGACTGTTCATAGTATTGTATTTCATTGAAAAAACACATCTGATGGACGTTATAACTGTTTTTCATTATTTTGGTAAGTGCCCCTTCCTTTTTTTGGGCCATCCTGTATAGTTTGAAGAGTGCCATCAACCACTAATAATACCAACATACATACATCAGGGAATTTCGCAAGAAATTGTATAACAGTCAACACGTTTTGCACCATGCCTCCCAAGAATAGAGAGAAGGGGAAGGGTGGGAAGGCCAAGAAAAAGACCAATCCAGTCCCAGATGAGGAGCAGCCATCCGCGGAGGAGGTAGAGACACATGACCATGAGACTGGTACGCTGGAGGATGAGGATGAGTCCCCAGCTCTGCCACGGGGGCCGTACGGATGGCGTGAGGCGAGCCTACGGGAGCCTTGCGTGGTCCTTGCGTTGCCCGCAGGGTGTGACACACACTAGGCTGCCCTACGACGCCCGTATAATTCCTGCGGCCGACGCAATTTGTTGGGGATCTGCAAAAGTCAAAAGTAATTCATAGACCCTAGGGCAGCCCCACGGCGCCCGCAAGACCACCGTACGCCGGACGTACGGTCGACGTGGAACCGTTCTACGCCATGGCTACGGCGAGTATAATTGCTTCGGCGACCGTGGAAATGAAAAAGAGTTATAACTTTTAGTTATAACTCTACGGCGACCCCTACGGCCTGTAAAATATACGGTTACGCCGTACGGGGACCCTGCGGCCACCGCAGATTTTCTGCGGCCGCCGCACGTTTCTCTCGATTTCGGGGGCATACGACCGCCGTACGCTCGCCGTAGAGCAAATGTGACTGTAGCATTAGAGAGATCAGCAACAACTATTTCAATTTGATTTTAAACCTGTTATGTAACATTTTGTAAAAAGTGTAAGCATTTTATATTGCTTGTCTAAAATCATCGAATAAACATGGGGCCCCAGGTTTATTCCGATTTGATATATTTATTGATATTTCAGCCGTTTCTGAACTGATTTTGATTTTAAAAAAAGTTTATTCTGTCATTAAAATTGTATGCTCTTTCAAATTTGACACTTGGTTTTTCATTACCTCACATACAAATTATTTCTTGAAGCACTTTCTACCAAAACTGAACAACCCCTTCAAAGTAAAAAAAAATAGCTTTCTAAGGAAAAAATTGTTTTTTAGACCCTGGAATATGTTGGCGACACAAAAATAGCATTTTGGCGCCCTTTTTCGGAGAATGGACCTATAAGCTTCACAAACAATTTTACACCAATAAACGAGTGCATGATCACATAATGCAAAATACATAATGCGACTGGGTTGACAAGACTAATTATACGGGCGTGAGTTATTGTAGCTGTCATCATTACTTGTCGACAACAGTGACCATGGCACAAATAAATCAGCCGAATTTATCCCTTGATAGAACAAGAGGTGAGCTATCCTACCATTATTTTATTGCTTATGATCATGTGATTATAATGTGTGATTTTGGATTATGTATCCTTCGTAGAAACTAATATTTATTTTCCTTTTTAGCGAAATTACCAAAGTTGTTCTTTTCACCTAAAAAGTGTGTTAACTTGTGGACATATAATTTCACGGTGGTATTGTGCGCTGACATCTTGATGTGTATATTGTAGAACGTAATCCTGGAGATGAGCGAAATAAGTGCAGGACAATGATGCGGGACATTTCAAAGAAAAGGCGGCATTTCACCTGGTTCTCGCAAGCATGCAATGTCGCATACTGAGCGGAGCTGCATGAAATAGCCAAAATCTCATCGATGTGACGCATTGAAACAATTTGATATCTATGTTAATCGGCGACATCAAATATGTTTCTGTGTACGCGTAGGGCAGTTTCGTGATGGAAAAAACCGGGAGAAAAGTAGCAAGTCTGCCGAAAAAACAAGATAGGGAGCACTTGAGTGAGAGGGTTTAAAGAGTGAACATTTAATCAGAAGTGGACAAGAACTAAGAAAATAATGGTTATTTTAACATGTACAAATAAGCTTCTTTTAATTCATTGCACTTATTCTTACAGTTACAGTTACACTGAACTGAACCCTTTCTTTAGTTTCTAACAACAAATTCGTTCATCTACGCATTTCAGGCGGGGAAATGCCTGCTTATCTCGGAGAGGTTTGTTAGATATGGACAGGCAGTGTGGCGGTTCAACATTTTTGTTTGTTGTTACCCCTAATTTTTCTCAATTTGTATGTCAAAAAAATACTTTTTTTTTCACGAGGGCGATTTTGAAAATTTTGAGGGAAAAAAACGCCCTCGTGAAATCATTCACGAGGGCTATTTTGGGGCTCACGGGGGCTCTTTTTTTTTTACATCGTTTTCACTGCTCAAGGGTCTAATAAATGATTATCATGATGTGATCTAAGATCTGATTATGCCATGTTTGGTACGTTTCTGGCGCTTTCCGATCATGCAAAAAGATGTTTTTAAAAATGTAAAAAAAAAAATAAAAAAAAATTTTTTCGCCCCCGTGCTGTGGCTCACGGGGGCGATTTTAAAGGTATCGGGGGCGAATCACCCTTTGCCCCTGTGTATTTTTTTGGTATTACATGTATAGTTACACAGATAATTTAACTCAGCAATTTCATGGGCTCCACTACATGGCCATTTGGCTGCTCTTTTTGGCAGTGAGTATCTATCAGTATTCTATCAGCATTTTCCCACCCTTTTTTGCGATCAGCTGCCATATTTTTCCAACTATTGTTCCAACTATCATTCAAACTGCCCAATATGCACATGTGCGTATGGCAGGCCAATCTAATCAGTTATTCCTTGTCTGTACTATGTAACGAACTGTATGGATTGTTACGACATGATGCAGGGCCATTCTTTGAAAAGGGAAACTTTTTTGGAAAGTTTGTTTTTTCAATTGTTTTATTCCATTATTAGGAAGATCAATTTCTAAGGTTTTATAAAATATATATTTTATACTAAATTTTGAAAATTTCTTACTCATTTGCATAAATTTACATATTTCAATAATTCAAAAAAATTCATAACTCCAAAAATAAACAAGCTAGCTTATTTCTTTTACTCTCCTGTACATGTTGATACCAACTTTGTGACAATTGAACTTTATGTAATTATCTAAACCTGATATTTGTAAAATTCCCATTTCCATTCACATTGCACATGTCACACACGTGACCAGGCAAAAATGTCACACACGTGACCCAGACATCCCCACATAATAACATACATTAAAAAACAATTGTTTGAGTAAAAATTTTGTTGGTACCATTTTCTTACTAACATATATATACCTGTTGTCTGATACTAATATAAACATTTTAGCTTTTCATATCTCACAGGATTTCCAAAGTGAAATTGAGTTTTAAAAAATTTCTTCAAAAATGCTCTCGTGCAAAGTCACACACGTGACCGATGCCATTTGACCTCTGTCCTTGGGTAACGTAATCTAAATAAAATCTTTTGTGTTACACTTAAAAGACTTCAACATATGCAAGGCATATATGAAGTTCACATCATCATACCTCCTATACTTACTGAAATATTAGCATCCTATTTCAAAAAAATTCATATTTTGGATCACACACGTGACCAAGAATGGCCCTGCAGATGATGCACCTTGTCTGTCCTGCTGCCTCACAGATCAGTTGTAGGCCTAATTGCTCTATAATTCGCTCGTTATATTTTTGTCTATCTGTTTTCAGCGGCACTGAAGGATGTCCTGGAGGCCTTTTCCAGCCCTGAGAATAAGGCCCTGATGGACAAGCAGAAGGAAGCGGCAGGCAACGACATGATGCAGATGATGCACCTCGTCTTCCCTGCAGCCACTCAGATTCAGATGGAAGCGATTCAGAAGTACGGATTCACGGCGGATGGAGAAGGTACGGAGACGGGCATTTGTGGAGGTTGGACGGTGTTGATTGGGTGGGAGATTCTTCAGTTGCAGGGTTTATAGGACTGTTAATGGGGATTAAGGGAAATGGGAGTTTATTTTTGCAGCCACACAGATACAGAATTTGGTCTTTTGATATGAGTTATTAAAACAAATGTTGATAAATAAGTACCTCGTAAGAGTTTTAACTCCTAGGCGCCGTTGCAGAAAGAGATACAATCGATTGTAAGTTACAATTAATCTTAAGTCAGAAAATGGGCGTGTTTCAACCAATCAGATTTGCGCATTTAGAACACCTGATCGGACTTACAATTAATCGTAACTTACAATCGATTGTATCTCTTTCTGCAACGGGGCCCAGGAGTGCCAAGCTCGCATTTTTGCGAGTTACAATACACACAAATGCCATAGAGCATTCAAATCCCTGGCAAGTTAAGAGTTAATGATTTTTCTTTTTTTTTAGCAAGCTGATATATATTTCACCATTTATAAGCAAATGGAAATAAAGCCATTTTTATGTTTCAAAAAGTTTGTGCAATAGTTTATGACCCTTTTCTGTTGCCTTCGCAGGAGCCATCAAGTTTGCGCAGACGGTGCGTCAGTACGAGTCGGCAGACAACGAGGTGGCCGAGATGGCATCCAGGCTAAAGTCCATGTTCCTCCCACCTCTTCCGTCTATGGCTCCACCCCAGTCGCAGGGGCCGATGGGCGCTTCGTGATGGACTTTGCATTGTGTTAGGGGGTTCTAGGAAAACCTTGTGTACAGTGGATTGTGGACATTACTGAAGACCCTGAGACAGCAATGATCGATCAAGAAAGAAATATTGATCAAGAGAAATGTTCATGTTTTTCATTGGCCCCTCATCATCAGTTACAAGGGCCAATAGGTCCGTTGTAATGGACATGGAATCTTGTGAGGAGTTCTAGGAAATTATTATGTACTGTAGATTGACGAGGCTGTGGACATTGCTGAGGATCCTTAATCAGAATGTATCGTTTAAGAAAAAGTTCCATCCATTTTACATGGCCCCTCATCAGTCACAAGGGCCAATGAGCGCTTTGTAAAGGGGACTAGTTCTCCGGAGGGGTGCTAGGAAAGCCTTTTATAATGTTGGTTGTAGACAAACATCACTGAAGACGCTGGAGAGCATCGATACAATCAGGAAGTAATTCCTTGATGCTTTTCCATGGCTCTTCATCAGTTACAAGAACCAATGGGAGCTTTGTGATTCTGTGAGGATATGAACAAATAATGTTGATTGTGGAAATATATTGCTTAACTTTTGTAGACGCTGAATCGATCAAGAAATAGTTTCATGTTGTCCATGGCCTATACTAGTCATTAAAGAGGGCCTATGAATTTGTGACACACCCCAAGATCTTGAAAGGAGTCCATTCCGTTGACATATATCCTGAGATGAATGACAGGGTATGTCTAGCTTCCTCTACTGTAGTAACTGCAGTAACTAGTAACCTCTGTGAGGGTTTTGTGATGGATTGAGGATCGTGCAATGTAGAATTTGTATCATTATGTGTGAAAAGTAACTATGATATAGGATGATACCCTCACTAGGGCCCTGTTGCAGAAAGAGATACAATCAATTGTATGTTATAATTAATTGTAATTCAGATCATGTCTTCTAAATTCGCAAATTCTGATTGGTTGAAACCTCCACATTTTCTGACTTAGAATTAATTGTAACTTACAATTGATTGTATCTGTTTCTGCAACTGGGCCCAGGAAGGTATCAAGGCTCCATGCAAGGACAAGGCTCGACACTGGCCCGGCCCCTCCAAATGTGAGCTTCAGGCCACCAAAATTGTTGATAATGTCAAAGTTTACTTTGCCTAACTGGGTAACAAATATCGGTCTCTACTCAACTTGCCTGATCGAGCCACCAAGAAAAAAAAATTCAACATATAGCTGAAGGGGATCATGATGTTCCTCCATTCAACGGCCACACCGTATGCAATCGGGTGGCTGAGATCATGGCATCGAGATTTAATCCATGTTCCTCTGGGCCTAACCCTAGGGATAGGGGCCAATTGGTGCTACATGACAAACTAGTGATGAACAGTAACCTTTTATTGAAAAATGGGCGGTTATCGGTAAACCAATATTGAAGAAATTAGCAATACATATTTTGCTGGTGTATTTTTCATTGAAATGTTCTGTTGTTCGTGGAAATTATATAGATAGAAACAAGGTGATTGCCATAATTACACCTCTAGCTTGTTTCTGCGTGAATTCAAAACACAATTAGAATTGTTTTTGTTTGTCTTATGTACAAAAATAAAATAATGGTTACTTAAAATATGACAGACCCATGATCTTGTATTGAAGAATATGTAGTAGACCCATGATGAACTTTAATATCAACGTATACAATGCAGTGGAATCTTGTTCAAATGAGGAGCTTGGGACCATGAAACTTACCTACCGTAAACCGGGGTGACTATGGCCGCCCGGGTGACTTTGGCCACTTTTTGAGAAGGATGTATTTTCATTAGGTCTCACTCTTTAGAACTAATTTTTTATTCTATACATTACCCTATAGGACCACAATAAGAAATTTGTTCTAAAAAGTGATGCTTGATGAAAATACATCCATCTAAAAAAGTGGCAAAAGTCACCCCGGCTGCCAAAGTCACCCCGGTTTCCAAAGTCACCCCGGTTTAGGTACTACATTAGGTATCTTGTCAATGTATATCGGGATAAAAAACAAAAAAGAATGTAAAGAGTTTAGTCCTGCAACATTTTCTTTTCAAGAGAGGGTTTATTATATCAGCTATTTATAACGAGGTTTCACCCTACCACCCTGTGACATGTCTCTTTATGTCTCTGTATACAATTAAATAATTTATAAATGTGAATTTCTTGAATATAGATGTTATTCGTACATGTGAGTACCATTTCACACATGAGATATGGATAGTTCGTAACCCAAATCTCGGTTTACTCGGTGAGTAGGAATTATGTAACAATAAGATAGGCTAGGTTTTTTTTTACAACCACTGCCTAAATTTAGCAGGGGACAGCTATATTCCTAGTGTCAAATGATCAAGTAGGAGTTTGAGAGGTCTTGTATAACTAGAAGTATATGTATGATACCAGGGAAATGAATACACCACCTGGGAGATTGATAATTGGTTAAATGGTTTCTTTTGTAAAAATCTTTTATATTCTCTCCAGAAAAAGTAGAACATAATTTGTGAAAAGTTGATTGTCATTTCTGATGGGTTAGGCAAGCCTCCACACTAAATTTTCTTTCTACTTGCCCATTTGGACAAGCAAAATCAGGAATGTTCAAATTTTACTTGGCCGAACAGAAAATTGACTTGCCCATAAACAATTTTTTTTTGTAGTAGGTAGCTTCATTTGCTTGGTAAATTTCTCTTGTTTCTAGACGAGATTTACACAAGGAATAACATTTTCCTCTTGTAGTTGAACAGAAATGTTTGTTGAACAACATCAATTTTAACTTGCCCCAGGCAATAGGGCTAGTGCTAGTGTCGAGCTCTGGGTTAGGAGTGAATTTCTATTATAACTCTTTGTCTCTGCTTATGGAAGTAGACCAGAGACAGGATTGGTGGGACGTTAGTCAATAATGTATTTCTTAGGGCCTGGTCACATATCACCAGATAGGGTAAACGGATGCCCAACGAATAGAACATTTGCCAAATCAAATTTACAGGTGGTGAAAGTCGTCTTCATTGCCTCCTGGACAAAATATTCCGCCGGATAGAACAACGTACATCGCCTGATAAGGAACAGACAAGAAACGCATACAAACGGAGACAAACGATTTAACATTTTACTCTCCGTCGTGCATCCTTTGACGCTATCCTGTGATATGTGACTTGGCAGTGAGTAGTAGCTGAAATTTGTGTCTACTCAAATCGCTAACTTACGATGTCAATAGACTGTACGTGCGCTATACAAGTATCTACTATTATCAATATTGTAATTATCTAGCTCGTGTACTTTTATATTTTACTTACAAAATTTGTATTATGCAAGCATTGGGTCTTTATACTCTCTGTACAATTTTGAGCTATACAAGTAGTGCATTTTTACTCTCTATTTATTGTAGAATCAGAACAAATTCTGATTTGTTATCGGTTGCAGACCTGTGAGCTGCTAAGGAAAATAATCTTCTCTTCATTATGAAAGAACACTTGCATTAAATCCAACAAGAATTTATCATCACATAAGCTGTGTTCGGTGTTTCTCTTTTTCTGATCCATTATTATTTAATGGTAGCGAGTATTCAATAAACATGTCGGACTGATTGAGGGGGCACACTCTAATTTACTACTTTTTAAAAATTGTTTTTATTGGGGGGGGGGGGGGGGGGGGTAGGGGAACATGCCCCCAATATATTGACAAAAGCAACAACACACATACTCAAGGGGACATCCCTAGGGAAATACATAGTGTGCCCCTGTAATATAAATTAATGTGCCCCCAATCAATCTAACCACTCTATGCCACTTTACTGGCAAGACAAAGTTTACCCTGTGTGTGAATCTCATAGGTGTCTGCATAGTGCCCTCTTGCGTAAACAGCTGCTTTGTGAATGAAACTAACCTTCTAAATGAGTGGTTAAGTTTACCATGCAAGCATTGTAGTATGATAAGTATTATTTTTCAATTATAATTATAACAAGTCTTAGTCACTGAATTAAATACATGTATCAAAATACAGTTTGTAGAAGTAGTGAATATTTCATGTACAATGTAGTGAGAGAGAGAGAGAGACAAAGAGAGAGGAAGGGGGGGGGGTAGTTTTGGGTTAATGTTAACCCTTTATAAAGTAGTGAATATTTCATGTACACTGTAGTGAGAGAAAGAGAGAGGGGGGGGGGTAGTTTTGGGTTAATGTTAACCCTTTATAAAGTAATGAATATTTCATGTACACTGTAGTGAGAGAAAGGGAGAGGAAGGGGGGGGGGGGGTAGTTTTGGGTTAATGTTTACCCTTTATAAAGTGATCCATTAACTTCATAAGATTTTTCTGAAAGTTATATTTGGGACTTAAATTTATACCAATATGGTAGGATTCTTCTGAATGATGTGTGGTAGTTTAATAGCAAAAGAATAGTGATAACGTAGCGAAAAGGGACGATTGAAGTCAAATTTCATCACCCACTGCCCATTTATTCCGACGCAAATCGTTCCTAGCGGTGTTTCACAAAGATCTAATGCCCGGCGCAGACAGAGCCGACTCGACCCGATCCGACTGGTTTTCAGCCTGATTAACTCAGTATGTGCTGCCTTAGGACTCCGGTTTTTCCAGTCAAGTGCCAGTCGGAGGTCATTCAAGGTCGATTCAACATGTTGGATCGGCTCCGACTGAGCGAAACTGAATCTAGCCTGACTGAAAACCAGTCGGATCGGGTCGAGTCGGCTCTGTCTGCGCCGGGCATAAGTTGAACTAAAACTAAGTTGGACCTAACAATCATGGAAAGCCATTTGTAGCCTTGGAATAAAACATATTGAAAAGTAAGACAATACAAGTATTTGAGACTTTCGACGTAATTTCAAGGATCGTCGATATACAAAATATAATTGATTTTTATCCAAATTAATGTCTTTTCAAAAGAACCCTTTCAACAATTTTACAAACAAATAATGACTTTCCATAATTGTTAGGTCCAACTTGAAGTTAAATCTTTGTGAAACACCCCCAGGAATGCTGTTTATATTAAAGGGATAGTTGAGTTCTGGTAAGGAGAGTACAGTTTTGGTGAAACTGAATTTTAGTAACCAAAACCTGCATCATTACATTACAAACTAATAGTTATAACTAGAAAGGAACACAAAATTACAAATGACGTAGTAAAGATCATGTTATCATTAAAAAAGAGCCGTTAAAACGTAAGAGGGCGCTCTCTAAACACTCATCGGTTTCAACCATTTTGAATAAAATATTGTGCATGTGATGCTTTGTTGAAATAGTGATTAGATAGAGAAATAAACAACAACTATTTAAATACCTATTTTGTAACTTTTTGAAAAGAGGAAGCATTTTTTTGAATTTTTAACGGTTGGTTCAAAATTCTCTAATAAACCTGGGGCCCCAGGTTTATTACAAATTGTTATATTTATGGATATTTCAGCCGTCTCTGAACCGATTTTGATCAAACAAAGATGCTTTTATTATTTAAATATTATGCTCTTTCAAATTTACATTCATTTTTTCATTACCTCACAAAAAAAAAAGTAGTCTAGCGCCCTCTCTACCAAAACTCAACTATCCCTTTAAATCATAAATATCTCCATAATAAGGGAGATATTTGAAAAATCAAAACCCATTTCTGTTACCACATTTATCTTGTACAACAAGGTACAAGATTAATGTAAAAGTTCCAGGTGATTTTGGTTGAATTTGACAAAGTTAATGGATCGTAATGGATCGTATAGAGGTAAAAACGTTATATAACATGCAAAGTTCAAACAAACTCAAGTTATTTTTTTTAGATAATGGACTTTATTTTCAGTAGTTTACAGGTGAACTGCCATTACACATTTGATGTGAAATAAAGAATCATACTACATGTATAACAATCTACACGTTTACTGATAATAATGACAACAAAATAATAATTATGGGTTTGTGCGTATATATGTTCACATACATGCATATATTTATAATCGATATTAAACAATGATATTAAAGGCATATATGCGTGGGTTATAAAGGGTAGTCAGCAAATTCCAACTCGACTCCACCGTAATCTCTCGAGGTAAACTCAAGATATATGTTGGATCGATCGAAGAGAGGTGCTTCAAAATATCTGAACAAAGGCCTTCTTATGAAATTGCATGCAGCAAACAAATTTCTCACGCTGTCACCTAGCCATCAATCGGCGGCACTTTGAAGTCGGTTGCGGTTAAGCGTGTTACGTGATATTTTCGCTCGTAAACATCTCCGAACGCGACTATTTTTAATGCATTTTTGACTCGGGTATTCGGAAGCGGGGAAGTTTGCGATCGCTACTTATAACTGAGCCAATGGGGATTACGTACCGTGCGTAAAAGTGCGCAAGATGGATCCACGCGTCTAATAACCCACGCATATATGCCTTTAAGATAATCGGTTGTAATGTACACATCGTGTCATGTTTATCTTAAGTTAATGTTAAGGCTTACATCAGGAAAAATAGGGCTATACAAAAGAGATATCTATTATACCGGTATATCCAAATATATGAGTACACTGTACATTCATAAAAGGACAACAATATTTCTTAATTTTACGAGTAAACATAGCAAAATTGCAAGTGAAATCTAAGATAAACAAATGTGTATTTACATCAATGTTATTATGATCGTTCATTACAATGAGAAAACAAACTTTACTTTGAATGCGATATCCAAAATAACTACAAATTAATCTTCTTTTTTTAAACAGATAAAGTGCCTTCAGTATTTTGTTTTTCGCCTATGACCTATATCTTCCCATCCCCTAGCTTTGTTTGCTTTAGTTTCTATGGAAAGGGTGACTATAAATTATTTTAAATAATTAATAGGAATATATCAATTAATTTTAGCAATTTAAATTTACCATTGACAGTCTGACGTCACATGTCCTAAAATTGAGGGGGGGAAATAGCCCTTGTAATGTTTCTTGCACGTGTAATGTGGGGTAGGAAGAGGTAAACAATTTGAAAACAGCCACTGAAAAGATTGTTTGCGTGTGGGTGTGTTGTACTGGGGGGAGGGGGCGTAGGGCTGAGTGATATTTACGTGACATATATTCTGACATTTTGGTCATTTTGTGAGTCTTCAAGAAGGGGACAACAAGGAAGGGGTAGCCACATGTCTGATTAGGGCCCCGTTGCAGAAAGAGATACAATCGATTGTAAGTTACAATTAATTATAAGTCAGATCATGTGTTCTAAATGCGCGAATCTGATTGGTTGAATCGCGCAAAGTTTCTGACTTACAATCGATTACATATCTCTTTCTGCAACGGGACTATTGTGTAAAAACAAATCTACATCTTGGTGTCCCCATTGTGATAGTTGTACCCCTCTTCAGCGCTCTTGATCTTCCGCTGTGTGTGCTTGTACATCACCACCACGCTGACGATCAGGAGCGTGCCTAGCACGCACGAAACTGCGATCAGAGCAATCTTGTAAGAGTTGGCTTCGTCCTGCGCTTCCATCATGCGCTCCAGCATCATTGTAGTGGCCGCGTCGCTCCCTTCTTCGTTGTTGTTGTTGTTGTCGCTATCGGTGGCCGCACTTGGGCTAATCTGCGCCAAAGACATGGCGGATGCAGTCGCTGGAAGAGAAGAATAATTTGGAAAAGATAGTGATCGACTTGAGGACCCAAGCTATGCTAATCATCATCATCATCATCATCATCAATTCATCATCATCACCATCAACACTACCACCACCACCACCATCCCATTATAATTAGTACAACATACTTCATTATATTCATCATTATCATCATCGTCATAATTCTAATCATCATCACCATCATCATCATCATCATCATCATCATCATCATCATCATCATCATCATCATCACCATCACCATCATCATCATTATCATTATCATCATCATCATCATCATCATCATCATCGCCATCATCATCATCATCATCATCAACAACAACATTACCACAACCCCATATACATCCAACACGAACCCCTCTACACCATCTTATTCAGTATCATAATCGACATCACCATCGGCGTCGCCATCGTAATCGTACCTGGTACAAACATGTAGGCAGCCTTGAAGCCGGAATGTCCCATGGACTTCTCGGACTCGAACCTGACGTGCATCTCCTGGCCGGTGGAGCGGAAGACGTGGGGTGCCATGTTGCCGCAATACTGACGATCGCCAAGCTTAGACCAACCCTCATCGGTCCTGTCCAAAACCTACAAGACAAAATAATACAATAATAATAATAATAATAATGAAACACTTTTATATAGCGCATAACACATAAGCACAAATGCATGTCCCTATGCGCTTTGTATTATTACCCTTGGTCATCAGGTACACCTGGGCCCGGTACAGGTCGAACCCGCACAATTATCTTGCGCACCATCTCAACTCCCCGGGGAGCATACTAGCCAATGTCAGCCATATGATAGCTCCCAGGCTAATTAACACCCGACCAAGTACCCATTTATACTCCATTTATACACATTTATGCATCCAGTGTGGAACTTCGTTAAAAAGAGATATTATGTCCTAGTCGCATATATACGGTACCCGTAAAGCTTCTTGATGAAACGGTGCTACCTGGCAATTTCGAGTGGCTAATTGATGGTTATACGTGGTGATACGTGACAAACCCTCTTATAGCAAGGTAGTCATACTTTTATTTACCCTGATAATTATGAGAAGATATCTGATATAACGATGTATTAGACAAGTTCGTGATCCAAGGCTCTGCATTATAACGAAATTCTAATATTCCCACTTGACAAGCCACTCATTAGTATACATTTTCCGAATAAGCAACATGACATAAGCCAAATATCCAAGGCAAAAATGATTAAGTTGATTTTGGTTTCGTTTTCTCCTTAATTAACAAATAAGTGGGTGAAGGTGTACGGATTTTTTTTAAACGTCAATATGATGATTTTCTATGTAATGAAAACATTATTGTGTGGACAATTCATTTCCTAAACAGTGATCCGAGAGAGAGATACTCTAAATCATTTTAAAATCCACGAGCGTGTAAGTGTTACAGTTATGATATGAAATGTCCTATCGGTGGACATTCAACGCCCGCCACTCCTTTATTTTAATAACTTTATCTGCAAATATGCAACTTGTTTCTAATCGGATTTTGTTCTTAGTTTTAATCATTACAACATTTTTCCCTTTTCATTCCAACACTCAATTTTATATCTCGACAATTTTGTTTGAATTCTATTTGAAGCGCCCTCTATACCCAAACTGTATTATCCCTTTAAGCGTTAAGGGCTACCTCGTGACATGGCGGCTCCACAAGCTTTTAAATGCAACCCTTGACCCAACCAAACCCTTACCATAACTTTACAATCTCTTTAAAATGCATTTACCGTGAGACGGTCCATCATGCAGAGTGGCTGCCACTGGGTCCTAAAGCTCATCATGGTCAGGACGACCACGTGACCTGGGGGCGCGACGAGCTTGTGATTGCAGGCCACGTTGTCGGGGTAGGGCATTGGGTACATGGGCGAGGAGATCGTGCCGGGACCGTTGGTAATCGTCTGATCACAGGAGTAGCCTTTAAAGAAAATATAACAAAATATATAGTATAAAGTATTTATAGAACAACAATAACCATATTGGCGTTGCGCGGTCGGACTGATCGGGAGGGGGGTGGGGGGCAGGCGGCAGGGGGCATGTATATAGTGGAGCTAGACACAGTCTCAGTGTTGCAATAAACGCTAAAAAGGCTCCTAAACGTATCTGTCAGTATCTGTCAATTATCCAAAATTATCACGATACAAATTTGGAAACTTATTAAACACTATATATGACGATTAAACGAATTTGGTTATTAATTAAACACCTTTTCAATCTCAGATAACTATAAGCATTAATATTATCCTAAGGACATATTATTATCATATATGTACATTGAAAAAAGACGACATTTGGTGTCTCTCATCAATATGTACTGTAAGAAATTGTATTTGCTTACTTGAGCCGTACTCCATAACGACACCGTGCATGCGGGCCATGTTGGTGTAGATGTCGATGACAGAGGTAGAACCGTCGACCCTGAGGACCTTTCCGGCACTAAGGTCACTGAGACATTTGGTGTAGCCCTTGCCCATGTTGCGAGCCGCCCCCATCAAGCCTTTGCCGATCATGGCAGCAGTATACGTGTCTGTCTTGGACATCATCTTTGTCTTGTTGCTCATCATCATCCTCATCATCTCCGTTCTATCCCTGGACATCATTGACTCGTTCGTCATGAACATCATATCTTCACGGGACATCATATCATAGGTCATGTTGCCGATCATGTTGTCCATGCGTTCCATGACGTCGGTCATCCGTTCCATGGCGTCGTCCATATTTTCCATCATGTCTTCCCTGCCTTCCATCATGTCCATCATGGCGGCCATCATAGGAGGGTTCATCCGCATCGTGGATTCAACCATCTTCCTCTTCATCATCTCCATACGCTTGTCTGTCATCCCACCGGCCCTGCCCAACATCATCCTACTCTTCATCCGCATCATCTCGGCTTTCATGAAGGCCTTCTTCATTGGGAGGCTCCCGCCTCTCGCCACCAACATTCCGAAATTCTGCGGGACGTTATCGCAGTTGTAGGGTCCGCGGGAGTCCAGGACACGAAGGTGGAAGGTGTTCTTGTCGTAGGGAGACTGTCCGAGGACCCACGTGTGGTGGCCCCCACTCTGAATCTTCTTCCACGTCATGATTGCGGACAGAACCATCATCTGCTCTTTTGTCAGGTTGAACTTCATCATCATTTTCTCCATCATCTCCTTCTCGTTCATCATTGTGATGTTGTCATCTTTCATCATCAGCATCTCCACCATTCCTGAACGCATCATCCCTGAGCGCATCGTTCCATCATACATCATTCCTTCGTCCATCATCGCCATCATCTTGTCATCCATCATGTTCTTCAATTCGCCCAATCCCATCTTCTCCAGGAAGACCGACGTGTTGCACATCTTCTTCATCATCAGGATCAACGATATCGTCTTGATCTTTTTTTTAAGCTTGGAAGCCATTTTGGTGATGTTGTTCATTATCTCGTCCTTATTCATTCCTTCTCTCGTCATCATCGCTGCCTTCATCATCATATCCATACCGTCAGACATCATCATAGACATGGGACCATCGGTGCCCATCATGGCCCATCGGTCTCCAGCCATGCTCCCCGACCGCATCATATCTTCCATTATACCGCTCATGACGTCCATTCCCGGTTCGATCTCCACTTCATCTTCCATCATGTCGGTCATGCTTTCTTCCATTCCCATTCCCAACCCCATCTTTTTGCTCATCTTCATCATCATCTCCTTCATCTTCATCATCTTCTTCGTCTTCGTCTTCTGCATATACATGTCGTCGAGCATGTACATGTTATTCATCTGGAGCTTAGTGACCATCTTCTTGAAGTTGCTAAGCATCATGTCAAACGTTGTGTTCTTCATGTCACCCATACCGCCCTCCATCCCCCCGTCCATTCCCTCGTCCTTCGCGCATGAGAAGTTGGCCATCATCATCGACAACATGTCCTTCACTTTCTCCGTGATGTT
>JBAMJV010010048.1:0-2500 GCA_037951105.1 Echinarachnius parma
TAAAGCAAAAATGTAATATTTATGAATTAACCCAAATATATAATATTTTGCCCAATTGTGACATGAGTATGCCCAAATATGACATCAGTTTACCCGAATACGACGTGAATCTGCCAAAATTTGACATGATTTTGCCCGAATATGACGAGGTTTTGCCCGAAGGTCGCCCCCCCCCCCCCCAATTCTCCGAGGGGTGTAGCTTCCCCCCCCCCCCCCGCTTCCTACACTTATACAAATAAGTCACAATATCGTTGTTTATATTCGGATTTATATTTTTATCTTTAATGTATACTGTGGGTCTTATAACAATTATAATTCTCTCAAGTTTCATCAATAGTAGACTGGTTGTCGGAGTCGGAGTCTAGACTAGTATATGATAACCTGCCTCTCTCCTTCTGTCAATTGGGGGTTGCAAGAGGGTACTTCTTTGTTTAATTCAATATCATAATGTAAACCGGGAACAAAAGGATATTTATTAATTTCCTGTATATTATATTTTATGTTTTCTCATTGAGGTTACAACTAAATCATAATCAACTGGCAATAAAAGAAGAACGTGACATAATTACAATCTCACTGATCAAATAACTGTCGTTTATAAATAAGTTCTGCCGTCGCGAAAGTACTTTACTGCATTATGCAGTATGTACAAAAAACTGAAGACAAAAGATATTTATCTAAAGTTACGACCGTGGTTCAACTCGTTTTGGGAAGAAGCACACTCTTTGTATTTTGTTGTTAACTGTTTATTGTTTCTTTGTCAATTTCAGCCCCTTGTAGCTACCCTACTGATTGATACATTTTTCATTGAGGTTACAAATAAATCACAAAAATGACCCATATAACCTGCACGAAGAGCATGACATCAAAATATGAAACATATCAAGCTAATTAATCAAATAACTGTCGCTAATAGAGTTAATTTCCAGTGTTACTTTTTGTTGTGTACTCGTTGTTTTGAGAGAAAAAAAACGGGTTAAAAACGGGTTGTGTACATTGTGAATATGCACACGAACTTCGAAATGAAAGATATTTGTCTCTACCTCTGAGACTCCTGGGACCCTGAAGTTGATCTCTTGCCTGGAAGAACCAGTCACCAGGACAGTTTCACCCGCCGATCTGTTATAGACCCTTCCACCTGGTGACCTCACTTCCACTTCCGGTGTCGCTCCACCCTCCCAGCTAAACCGGAACGTCGCGTGTCGGCTGGTCGATCCGTCGATCGTGACCCTGAGCGTGATGTTTTTGCCTGCCACAGCGATGACTCTTTGACGGAAGACCTAAAATAGTGGGAAAATAATACAGTGGAACCATGTTATAACGAGTACATTGGGACCACAAAATTAAGTTATCATGAAATCAGGAATATTGTTTTATCAGAGTAGTGAGAAAAAGAGCAATGTGATGTTCTTGCCGGCAACAGCGATGACACATTGCCGGAATACATAAGTATTATAGTTGGGAAATAGAACAGTGGAATCGTGTAATATAACGAGGACATTGGGACCATAGCAAATACCTTGTCATATCCGGTATCTTGTTTTATCATAGAGTTTAAAAAAAGCATAATACAACATTGTAATGAGTTTAGACCAGCAAATGTACCTTGTTAAAAACGGGGTTTTGTTACATCACAGCTCTATAACAAGATTCTAATGTTTATTAAACAGAAATAACCAGTCAGGTTTGTTTTCCTATTATAGATCTATAATTTATCATCATTAATTATATTTCACACAATGGGCATTCAATAAAATCGGTATTATTAGATATACATTGAACATTTATCAGCAACCACAAAATAAAAACAGAAATATCGACAACAAAACAACATTGATGTCAATATCAGCAACATCGCAAAAAACCGTCATCAACACACAAAACTAATGAAAGAATTCCTTACTTTAGTGATGTACCGAGGTCGAAATGATTAAAGGGCACACTATGTAGAACTTGTAACTCTTATGTTTTTGTGTTGTTTCTTATTCAAATTATCGGGAGCAAGTGCCCCCCCCCCCCCCCCCCCTCCACGTAGCCACGCTAGTGCCTTACCTGCAAAAATGCTGGGTTGTTCTCCATGTCGTGGAACATGTATTTATGGTGAGAGTCTTCCAGGACAGGCTCCCCAGGTTCCGGTGAGTTGAATGCAAACAAGAGGATCGGTTCCAGGACACGCGGAATTGAGATGCTGCTGACACCGGCATCATCAGTGCCGAAGTCCACTGCCTGGACCGTGATCCCTTTCTTTCGGAGTAGGTTCACCCAGACCGTGACCATGGACGACGAGCCCTGCCAGCCGCTGAACAACAGTACGTTAGCTCCGAGGGTTTTGCTGTAGTCGCCACCCACTGCCAACTGTGATAGAAACAATGATTGGTGCATGATCATTATACAAATATGGTTTCGCAAAATTAATGCAGGGGGCTTGTTAGTTAGTTTTGCAAAGATAAGAGGAGGATCCGTTCCAGGACGCGGTATTTGCTGTACTCGCCATCCACGG